>JAVHZZ010000003.1:75447788-75465288 GCA_036250195.1 Mixophyes australis
CTCTTGTTCCGGCTTCCTTTAATGCTGGTTTTTAGATGTATAAGAGATGTAGGTCAATAGGAAACCATTACCTACAGCCACACCACCCTGAATAAGCCTGATCTTGTAAGCTAAGCAGAGCCGGGCCTGGTTAGTACTTGGATGCGAGACCACCTGGGAATACCAGGTGCTGTAGGCCCTTTTTTTTTTCTCTCTTGTTCCGACTTCCTTCAATGCTGGTTTTCAGATGTATAAGAGATGTAGGTCAATAGGAAACCAATACCTACAGCCACACCACCCTGAACAAGCCCAATCTCGTCTGATCTTGGAAGCTAAGCAGAGCCGGGCCTGGTTAGTACTTGGATGGGAGACCACCTGGCAATACCAGCTGCTGTAGGCCTTTTTTTTTATCTCTCTTGTTCCGGCTTCCTTCAATGCTGGTTTTGAGATGTATAAGAGATGTAGGTCAATAGGACACCAATACCTATAACCACTCCACCTTGAACAAGCACAATCTCGTCTGATCTTGAAAGGTAAGCAGCGCCGGGCCTAGTTAGTACTTGAATGGGAGACCACCTGGGAATACCAGGTGCTGTAGGCCTTTTTTTCCCCTCTCTTGTTCCGGCTTCCTTCAATGCCTATTTTTAGATGTATAAGAGATGTAGGTCAATAGGAACACAATACCTACAGCCACACCACCCTGAACAAGCCCAATCTCGTCTGATCTTGGAAGCTACGCAGGGCTGGGCCTGGTTAGTACTTGGATGGGAGACCACCTGGAAATACGAGGTGCTGTAGGCTTTTTTTGTTCTCTCTTGTTACGGCCCCCTTCAATGCTGGTTTTGAGATGTATAAGAGATGTAGGTCAATAGGAAACCAACACCTACAGCCACACCACCCTGAACAAGCCCAATCTCATCTGATCTTGGAAGCTAAGCAGAGCCGGGCCTGGTTAGTACTTGGATGGGAGACCACCTGGGAATACCAGGTGCTGTAGGCCTTTTTTTTCTCTTTTGATCCGGCTTCCTTCAATGCTGGTTTTCAGATGTATAAGTGATGTAGGTCATTAGGAAACCAAAACCTACAGCCACAACACCCTGAACAAGCCCAATCTCGTCTGATATCGGAAGCTAAGCAGAGCCGGGCCTGGTTAGTACTTGGATGCGAGACCACCTGGGAAATACCAGGTGCTGTAGGCATTTTTTTTTTCTCTCTTGTTCCGACTTCCTTCAATGCTGGTTTTGAGATGTATAAGAGATGTAGGTCAATAGGGAACCAATACCTACAGCCACACCACCCTGAACAAGCCCAATCTCGTCTGATCTTGAAAGCTAAGCAGGTCCGGGCCTGGTTAGTACTTTTTTTTTTCTCACTTGTTCTGGCTTCCTTCAATGCTGGTTTTGAGATGTATAAGTGATGTAGGTCATTAGGAAACCAATACCTACAGCCACACCACCCTGAACAAGCCCAATCTCATTTGATCTTGGAAGCTAAGCAGGGCCAGGCCTAGTTAGTACTTGGATGGGAGACCACCTGGGAATACCAGGTGCTGTAGGCTTTTTTTTTTTCTCTCTTGTTCCGGCTTCCTTCAATGCGGGTTTTTAGATGTATAAGAGATGTAGGTCAATAGGAAAACAATACCTACAGCCGCACCACCCTGAACAAGCCCAATCTCGTCTGATCTTGGAAGCTAAGCAGGGACGGGCCTGGTTAGTACTTGGATGGGAGACCACCTGGGAATACGAGGTGCTGTAGGCTTTTTTTTTTTCTCTCTTGTTCCGGCTTCCTTCAATGCTGGTTTTTAGATGTATAAGAGATGTAGGTCAATAGGTAAACAATACCTACAGCGACACCACCCTGAACAAGCCCAATCTCGTCTGATCTTGGAAGCTAAGCAGGGCCGGGCCTGGTTAGTACTTGGATGGGAGACCACCTGGGAATACCAGGTGCTGTAGGCCTTTTTTTTTTTCTCTCTTGTTCCGGCTTCCTTCAATGCTTGTTTTTAGATGAATAAGAGATGTAGGTCAATAGGAAAACAATACCTACAGCCACACCACCCTGAACAAGCCCAATCTCATCTGATCTTGGAAGCTAAGCAGGGCTGGGCCTGGTTAGTACTTGGATGGGAGACCACCTGGAAATACCAGATGCTGTAGGCTTTTTTTTTTCTCTCTTGTTCCGGCCTCCTTCAATGCTGGTTTTGAGATGTATAAGAGATGTAGGTCAATAGGAAACCAATACCTACAGCCACACCACCCTGAACAAGCCCAATCTCGTCTGATCTTGAAAACTAAGCAGGTCAGGGCCTGGTTAGTACTTTTTTTTTTCTCTCTTGTTCTGGCTTCCTTCAATGCTGGTTTTAAAATGTATAAGTGATGTAGGTCATTAGGAAACCAATACCTACAGCCACACCACCCTGAACAAGCCCAATCTCGTCTGATCTTGGAAGCTAAGCAGGGCCGGGCCTGGTTAGTACTTGGATGGGAGACCACCTGGGAATACCAGGTGCTGTAGGCCTTTTTTTTTTTCTCTCTTGTTCCGGCTTCCTTCAATGCTTGTTTTTAGATGTATAAGAGATGTAGGTCAAAAAGAAAACAATACCTACAGCCACACCACCATGAACAAGCCCAATCTCGTCTGATCTTGGAAGCTAAGCAGGCCTGGGCCTAGTTAGTACTTGGATGGGAGACCACCTGGAAATACCAGGTGCTGTAGGCTTTTTTTTTTCTCTCTTGTTCCGGCCTCCTTCAATGCTGGTTTTGAGATGTATAAGAGATGTAGGTCAATAGGAAACCAATACCTACAGCCACACCACCCTGAACAAGCCCAATCTCGTCTGATCTCTGAAGCTAAGCAGAGCCGGGCCTGGTTAGTACTTGGATGGGAGACCACCTGGAAATACCAGGTGCTGTAGGCATTTTTTTTCTCTCTTGTTCCGGCCTCCTTCAATGCTGGTTTTGAGATGTATAAGAGATGTAGGTCAATAAGAAACCAATACCTGCAGCCACACCACCCTGAACAAGTCCAATCTCGTCTGATCTTGGAAGCTAAGCAGAGCCGGGCCTGGTTAGTACTTGGATGGGAGACCACCTGGGAATACGAGGTGCTGTAGGCCTTTTCTTCTTCTCTCTTGTTCGGGCTTCCTTCAATGCTGGTTTTTAGATGTATAAGAGATGTAGGTCAATAGGAAAACAATACCTACAGCCGCAGCACCCTGAACAAGCCCAATCTCATCTGATCTTGGAAACTAAGCAGGGACGGGCCTGGTTAGTACTTGGATGGGAGACCACCTGGGAATACCAGGTGCTGTAGGCCTTTTTTTTTTCTCTCTTGTTCTGGCTTCCTTCAATGCTGGTTTTTAGATGTATAAGAGATGTAGGTCAATAGGAAACCAATACCTACAGCCACACCACCCTGAACAAGCCCAATCTCGTCTGATCTTGGAAGCTAAGCAGAGCCGGGGCTGGATAGTACTTGGATGCGAGACCACCTGGGAATACCAGGTGCTGTAGGCCCTTTTTTTTTTCTCTCTTGTTCCGACTTCCTTCAATGCTGGTTTTGAGATGTATAAGAGATGTAGGTCAATAGGAATCCAATACCTACAGCCACACCACCCTGAACAAGCCCAATCTCGTCTGATCTTGGAAGCTAAGCAGGGCTGGGCCTGGTTAGTACTTGGATGGGAGACCACCTGGAAATACCAGGTGCTGTAGGCTTTTTTTTTTCTCTCTTGTTCCGGGCTCCCTCAATGCTGGTTTTGAGATGTAAAAGAAATGTAGGTCAATAGGAAACCAATACCTACAGCCACACCACCCTGAACAAGCCCAATCTCGTCTGATCTTGGAAGCTAAGCAGAGCCGGGCCTGGTTAGTACTTGGATGGGAGACCACCTGGGAATACCAGGTGCTGTAGGCCTTTTTTTCTTCTCTCTTGTTCCGGCTTCCTTCAATGCTGGTTTCTAGATGTATAAGAGATGTAGGTCAATAAGAAAAAAATGCCTACAGCCACATCACCCTGAACAAGCCCAATCTCATCTGATCTTGGAAGCTAAGCAGGGCCAGGCCTGGTTAGTACTTGGATTGGAGACCACCTGGGAATACCAGGTGCTGTAGGCCTTTTTTTTTCTCTCTTGTTCCGGCTTCCTTCAATGCTGGTTTTCAGATTATAAGAGATGTAGGTCAATAGAAAACCAATACCTACAGCTACACATCTCTGAACAAGCCCAATCTCGTTTGATCTTGGAAGCTAAGCAGAGCCGGGCCTGGTTAGTATTTGGATGGGAGACCACCTGGGAATACCAGGTGCGGTAGGCCTTTTTTTCTTCTCTCTTGTTCCGGCTTCCTTCAATGCTGGTTTCTAGATGTATAAGAGATGTAGGTCAATAGGAAAACAATACCTACAGCCACACCACCCTGAACAAGCCCAATCTCATCTGATCTTCGAAGCTAAACAGGGCCGGGCCTGGTTAGTACTTGGATGGGAGACCACCTGGGAATACCAGGTGCTGTAGGCCTTTTTTTTTCTCTCTTGTTCCGGCTTCCTTCAATGCTGGTTTTGAGATTATAAGAGATGTAGGTCAATAAAAAACAATACCTACAGCTACACATCTCTGAACAATCCCAATCTCGTTTGATCTTGGAAGCTAAGCAGGGCCGGACCTGGTTAGTACTTTGATGGGAGACCACCTGGGAATACCAGGTGCTGTAGGCCTTTTTTTTTTCTCTCTTGTTCCGGCTTCCTTCAATGCTGGTTTTGAGATGTATAAGAGATGTAGGTCAATAGGAAACCAATACCTACAGCCACACCACCCTGGACAAACCCAATCTCGTCTGATCTTGGAAGCTAAGCAGGGACGGGCCTGGTTAGTACTTGGATGGGAGACCACCTGGGAATTCCAGGTGCTGTAGGCCTTTTTATTTTCTCTCTTGTTCCGGCTTCCTTCAATGCTGGTTTTGAGATAATAAGAGATGTAGGTCAATAGGAAACCAAAACCTACAGCTACACATCTCTAAACAAGCCCAATCTTGTCTGATCTTGGAAGCTAAGCAGAGCCGGGGTTGGTTAGTACTTGGATGCGAGACCACCTGGGAATACCAGGTGCTGTAGGCCCTTTTTTTTTTCTCTCTTGTTCCGACTTCCTTCAATGCTGGTTTTGAGATGTATAAGAGATGTAGGTCAATAAGAAACCATTACCTACAGCCACACCACCCTGAACAAGCCCAATCTCGTTTGATCTTGGAAGCTAAGCAGGGCTGGGCCTGGTTAGTACTTGGATGGGAGACCACCTGGAAATACCAGGTGCTGTAGGCTTTTTTTTTTCTCTCTTGTTCCGGCCTCCTTCAATTGCGGTTTTGATATGTATAAGAGATGTAGGTCAATAGGAAACCAATACCTACAGCCACACCACCCTGAACAAGCCCAATCTCGTCTGATCTTGAAAGCTAAGCAGGTCTGGGCCTGGTTAGTACTTTTTTTTTTCTCTCTTGTTCTGGCTTCCTTCAATGCTGGTTTTAAAATGTATAAGTGATGTAGGTCATTAGGAAACCAATACCTACAGCTACACCACCCTGGACAAGCCCAATCTCGTCTGATCTTGGAAGCTAAGCAGGGCCGGGCCTGGTTAGTGCTTGGATGGGAGACCCCCTGGGAATACCAGGTGCTGTAGGCCTTTTTTTTTTCTCTCCTTTTCCGGATTCCTTCAATGCTTGTTTTTAGATGTATAAGAGATGTAGGTCAATAGGAAAACAATACCTACAGCCACACCACCCTGAACAAGCCCAATCTCGTCTGATCTTGGAAGCTAAGCAGGGCTGGGCCTGGTTAGTACTTGGATGGGAGACCACCTGGAAATACCAGGTGCTGTAGGCTTTTTTTTTTCTCTCTTGTTCCGGGCTCCCTCAATGCTGGTTTTGAGATGTAAAAGAAATGTAGGTCAATAGGAAACCAATACCTACAGCCACACCACCCTGAACAAGCCCAATCTCGTCTGATCTTGGAAGCTAAGCAGAGCCGGGCCTGGTTAGTACTTGGATGGGAGACCACCTGGGAATACCAGGTGCTGTAGGCCTTTTTTTCTTCTCTCTTGTTCCGGCTTCCTTCAATGCTGGTTTCTAGATGTATAAGAGATGTAGGTCAATAAGAAAAAAATGCCTACAGCCACATCACCCTGAACAAGCCCAATCTCATCTGATCTTGGAAGCTAAGCAGGGCAAGGCCTGGTTAGTACTTGGATTGGAGACCACCTGGGAATACCAGGTGCTGTAGGCCTTTTTTTTTCTCTCTTGTTCCGGCTTCCTTCAATGCTGGTTTTCAGATTATAAGAGATGTAGGTCAATAGAAAACCAATACCTACAGCTACACATCTCTGAACAAGCCCAATCTCGTTTGATCTTGGAAGCTAAGCAGAGCCGGGCCTGGTTAGTATTTGGATGGGAGACCACCTGGGAATACCAGGTGCGGTAGGCCTTTTTTTCTTCTCTCTTGTTCCGGCTTCCTTCAATGCTGGTTTCTAGATGTATAAGAGATGTAGGTCAATAGGAAAACAATACCTACAGCCACACCACCCTGAACAAGCCCAATCTCATCTGATCTTCGAAGCTAAACAGGGCCGGGCCTGGTTAGTACTTGGATGGGAGACCACCTGGGAATACCAGGTGCTGTAGGCCTTTTTTTTTCTCTCTTGTTCCGGCTTCCTTCAATGCTGGTTTTGAGATTATAAGAGATGTAGGTCAATAAAAAACAATACCTACAGCTACACATCTCTGAACAATCCCAATCTCGTTTGATCTTGGAAGCTAAGCAGGGCCGGACCTGGTTAGTACTTTGATGGGAGACCACCTGGGAATACCAGGTGCTGTAGGCCTTTTTTTTTTCTCTCTTGTTCCGGCTTCCTTCAATGCTGGTTTTGAGATGTATAAGAGATGTAGGTCAATAGGAAAACAATACCTACAGCCGCACCACCCTGAACAAGCCCAATCTCGTCTGATCTTGGAAGCTAAGCAGGGACGGGCCTGGTTAGTACTTGGATGGGAGACCACCTGGGAATACCAGGTGCAGTAGGCCCTTTTTTTTTTCTCTCTTGTTCCGACTTCCTTCAATGCTGGTTTTGAGATGTATAAGAGATGTAGGTCAATAGGAAAACAATACCTACAGCCACACCACCCTGAACAAGCCCAATCTCATCTGATCTTGAAAGCTAAGCAGGTCCGGGCCTGGTTAGTACTTTTTTTTTTCTCTCTTGTTCTGGCTTCCTTCAATGCTGGTTTTAAAATGTAAAAGTGATGTAGGTCATTAGGAAACCAATACCTACAGCCACACCACCCTGGACAAACCCAATCTCGTCTGATCTTGGAAGCTAAGCAGGGCCAGGCCTGGTTAGTACTTGGATGGGAGACCACCTGGGAATACCAGGTGCTGTAGGCCTTTTTTTCTTCTCTCTTGTTCCGGCTTCCTTCAATGCTGGTTTCTAGATGTATAAGAGATGTAGGTCAATAGGAAAAAAATGCCTACAGCCACACCACCGTGAACAAGCCCAATCTCATCTGATCTTGGAAGCTAAGCAGGGTCAGGCCTGGTTAGTACTTGGATTGGAGACCACCTGGGAATACCAGGTGCAGTAGGCCCTTTTTTTTTTCTCTCTTGTTCCGACTTCCTTCAATGCTGGTTTTGAGATGTATAAGAGATGTAGGTCAATAGGAAAACAATACCTACAGCCACACCACCCTGAACAAGCCCAATCTCATCTGATCTTGAAAGCTAAGCAGGTCCGGGCCTGGTTAGTACTTTTTTTTTTCTCTCTTGTTCTGGCTTCCTTCAATGCTGGTTTTAAAATGTAAAAGTGATGTAGGTCATTAGGAAACCAATACCTACAGCCACACCACCCTGGACAAACCCAATCTCGTTTGATCTTGGAAGCTAAGCAGAGCCCGGCCTGGTTAGTATTTGGATGGGAGACCACCTGGAAATACCAGGTGCGGTAGGCCTTTTTTTCTTCTCTCTTGTTCCGGCTTCCTTCAATGCTGGTTTCTAGATGTATAACAGATGTAGGTCAATAGGAAAACATTACCTACAGCCACACCACCCTGAACAAGCCCAATCTCGTCTGATCTTGGAAGCTAAGCAGGGACGTGCCTGGTTAGTACTTGGATGGGAGACCACCTGGGAATTCCAGGTGCTGTAGGCCTTTTTATTTTCTCTCTTGTTCCGGCTTCCTTCAATGCTGGTTTTGAGATAATAAGAGATGTAGGTCAATAGGAAACCAAAACCTACAGCTACACATCTCTAAACAAGCCCAATCTTGTCTGATCTTGGAAGCTAAGCAGGGCCAGGCCTGGTTAGTACTTGGATGGGAGACCACCTGGGAATACCAGGTGCTGTAGGCTTTTTTTTTTTCTCTCTTGTTCCGGCTTCCTTCAATGCTGGTTTTTAGATGTATAAGAGATGTAGGTCAATAGGAAACCAATACATACAGCCACACCACCCTGAACAAGCCTGATCTTGGAAGCTAAGCAGAGCCGGGGTTGGTTAGTACTTGGATGCGAGACCACCTGGGAATACCAGGTGCTGTAGGCCCTTTTTTTTTTCTCTCTTGTTCCGACTTCCTTCAATGCTGGTTTTGAGATGTATAAGAGATGTAGGTCAATAGGAAAACAATACCTACAGCCACACCACCCTGAACAAGCCCAATCTCGTCTGATTTTGGAAGCTAAGCAGAGCCTTGCCTGGTTAGTACTTGGATGGGAGACCACCTGGGAATACCAGGTGCTGTAGGCCTTTTTTTCTTCTCTCTTGTTCCGGCTTCCTTCAATGCTGGTTTCTAGATGTATAAGAGATGTAGGTCAATAAGAAAAAAATGCCTACAGCCACACCACCCTGAACAAGCCCAATCTCATCTGATCTTGGAAGCTAAGCAGGGCCAGGCCTGGTTAGTACTTGGATTGGAGACCACCTGGGAATACCAGGTGCTGTAGGCCTTTTTTTTTCTCTCTTGTTCCGGCTTCCTTCAATGCTGGTTTTCAGATTATAAGAGATGTAGGTCAATACAAAACCAATACCTACAGCTACACATCTCTGAACAAGCCCAATCTCGTTTGATCTTGGAAGCTAAGCAGAGCCGGGCCTGGTTAGTATTTGGATGGGAGACCACCTGGGAATACCAGGTGCTGTAGGCCTTTTTTTCTTCTCTCTTGTTCCGGCTTCCTTCAATGCTGGTTTCTAGATGTATAAGAGATGTAGGTCAATAGAAAAACAATACCTACAGCCACACCACCCTGAACAAGCCCAATCTCATCTGATCTTCGAAGCTAAACAGGGCCGGGCCTGGTTAGTACTTGGATGGGAGACCACCTGGGAATACCAGGTGCTGTAGGCCTTTTTTTTTCTCTCTTGTTCCGGCTTCCTTCAATGCTGGTTTTGAGATTATAAGAGATGTAGGTCAATAAAAAACAATACCTACAGCTACACATCTCTGAACAATCCCAATCTCGTTTGATCTTGGAAGCTAAGCAGGGCCGGACCTGGTTAGTACTTTGATGGGAGACCACCTGGGAATACCAGGTGCTGTAGGCCTTTTTTTTTTCTCTCTTTTTCCGGCTTCCTTCAATGCTGGTTTTGAGATGTATAAGAGATGTAGGTCAATAGGAAAACAATACCTACAGCCGCACCACCCTGAACAAGCCCAATCTCGTCTGATCTTGGAAGCTAAGCAGGGACGGGCCTGGTTAGTACTTGGATGGGAGACCACCTGGGAATACCAGGTGCAGTAGGCCCTTTTTTTTTTCTCTCTTGTTCCGACTTCCTTCAATGCTGGTTTTGAGATGTATAAGAGATGTAGGTCAATAGGAAAACAATACCTACAGCCACACCACCCTGAACAAGCCCAATCTCATCTGATCTTGAAAGCTAAGCAGGTCCGGGCCTGGTTAGTACTTTTTTTTTTCTCTCTTGTTCTGGCTTCCTTCAATGCTGGTTTTAAAATGTAAAAGTGATGTAGGTCATTAGGAAACCAATACCTACAGCCACACCACCCTGGACAAACCCAATCTCGTCTGATCTTGGAAGCTAAGCAGGGCCAGGCTTGGTTAGTACTTGGATGGGAGACCACCTGGGAATACCAGGTGCTGTAGGCCTTTTTTTTTTTCTCTCTTGTTCCGGCTTCCTTCAATGCTTGTTTTTAGATGTATAAGAGATGTAGGTCAATAGGAAAACAATACCTACAGCCACACCACCCTGAACAAGCCCAATCTCGTCTGATCTTGGAAGCTAAGCAGGGCTGGGCCTGGTTAGTACTTGGATGGGAGACCACCTGGAAATACCAGGTGCTGTAGGCCTTTTTTTCTTCTCTCTTGTTC
The DNA here is from genome assembly GCA_036250195.1 of Mixophyes australis. Lineage (NCBI taxonomy): Eukaryota > Metazoa > Chordata > Amphibia > Anura > Limnodynastidae > Mixophyes > Mixophyes australis. The sequence continues at coordinate 75,458,117 of JAVHZZ010000003.1, forward strand.
CGGCTTCCTTCAATGCTGTTTTCTAGATGTATATGAGATGTAGGTCAATAGGAAAACAATACCTACAGCCACACCACCCTGAACAAGCCCAATCTCGTCTGATCTTGGAAGCTAAGCAGGGACAGGCCTGGTTAGTACTTGGATGGGAGACCACCTGGGAATACCAGGTGCTGTAGGCCTTTTTTTTTTCTCTCTTGTTCCGGCTTCCTTCAATGCTGGTTTTGAGATTATAAGAGATGTAGGTCAATAGGAAACCAAAACCTACAGCTACACATCTCTGAACAAGCCCAATCTCGTTTGATCTTGGAAGCTAAGCAGGGCCAGGCCTGGTTAGTACTTGGATGGGAGACCACCTGGGAATACCAGGTGCTATAGGCTTTTTTTTTTTCTCTCTTGTTCCGGCTTCCTTCAATGCTGGTTTTTAGATGTATAAGAGATGTAGGTCAATAGGAAACCATTACCTACAGCCACACCACCCTGAACAAGCCCAATCTCGTCTGATCTTGGAAGCTAAGCAGGGCTGGGCCTGGTTAGTACTTGGATGGGAGACCACCTGGAAATACCAGGTGCTGTAGGCTTTTTTTTTTCTCTCTTGTTCCGGCCTCCTTCAATGCTGGTTTTGATATGTATAAGAGATGTAGGTCAATAGGAAACCAATACTTACAGCCACACCACCCTGAACAAGCCCAATCTCGTCTGATCTTGAAAGCTAAGCAGGACTGGGCCTGGTTAGTACTTTTTTTTTTCTCTCTTGTTCTGGCTTCCTTCAATGCTGGTTTTAAAATGTATAAGTGATGTAGGTCATTAGGAAACCAATACCTACAGCTACACCACCCTGGACAAGCCCAATCTCGTCTGATCTTGGAAGCTAAGCAGGGCCGGGCCTGGTTAGTGCTTGGATGGGAGACCCCCTGGGAATACCAGGTGCTGTAGGCCTTTTTTTTTTTCTCTCTTGTTCCGGCTTCCTTCAATGCTTGTTTTTAGATGTATAAGAGATGTAGGTCAATAGGAAAACAATACCTACAGCCACACCACCCTGAACAAGCCCAATCTCGTCTGATCTTGGAAGCTAAGCAGGGCTGGGCCTGGTTAGTACTTGGATGGGAGACCACCTGGAAATACCAGGTGCTGTAGGCTTTTTTTTTTCTCTCTTGTTCCGGGCTCCTTCAATGCTGGTTTTGAGATGTAAAAGAAATGTAGGTCAATAGGAAACCAATACCTACAGCCACACCACCCTGAACAAGCCCAATCTCGTCTGATCTTGGAAGCTAAGCAGAGCCGGGCCTGGTTAGTACTTGGATGGGAGACCACCTGGGAATACCAGGTGCTGTAGGCCTTTTTTTCTTCTCTCTTGTTCCGGCTTCCTTCAATGCTGGTTTCTAGATGTATAAGAGATGTAGGTCAATAGGAAAAAAATGCCTACAGCCACACCACCCTGAACAAGCCCAATCTCATCTGATCTTGGAAGCTAAGCAGGGCCAGGCCTGGTTAGTACTTGGATTGGAGACCACCTGGGAATACCAGGTGCTGTAGGCCTTTTTTTTTCTCTCTTGTTCCGGCTTCCTTCAATGCTGGTTTTCAGATTATAAGAGATGTAGGTCAATACAAAACCAATATCTACAGCTACACATCTCTGAACAAGCCCAATCTCGTTTGATCTTGGAAGCTAAGCAGAGCCCGGCCTGGTTAGTATTTGGATGGGAGACCACCTGGAAATACCAGGTGCGGTAGGCCTTTTTTTCTTCTCTCTTGTTCCGGCTTCCTTCAATGCTGGTTTCTAGATGTATAAGAGATGTAGGTCAATAGGAAAACATTACCTACAGCAACACCACCCTGAACAAGCCCAATCTCGTCTGATCTTGGAAGCTAAGCAGGGACGGGCCTGGTTAGTACTTGGATGGGAGACCACCTGGGAATTCCAGGTGCTGTAGGCCTTTTTATTTTCTCTCTTGTTCCGGCTTCCTTCAATGCTGGTTTTGAGATAATAAGAGATGTAGGTCAATAGGAAACCAAAACCTACAGCTACACATCTCTAAACAAGCCCAATCTTGTCTGATCTTGGAAGCTAAGCAGGGCCAGGCCTGGTTAGTACTTGGATGGGAGACCACCTGGGAATACCAGGTGCTGTAGGCTTTTTTTTTTTCTCTCTTGTTCCGGCTTCCTTCAATGCTGGTTTTTAGATGTATAAGAGATGTAGGTCAATAGGAAACCAATACATACAGTCACACCACCCTGAACAAGCCTGATCTTGGAAGCTAAGCAGAGCCGGGGTTGGTTAGTACTTGGATGCGAGACCACCTGGGAATACCAGGTGCTGTAGGCCCTTTTTTTTTTCTCTCTTGTTCCGACTTCCTTCAATGCTGGTTTTGAGATGTATAAGAGATGTAGGTCAATAGGAAACCATTACCTACAGCCACACCACCCTGAACAAGCCCAATCTCGTTTGATCTTGGAAGCTAAGCAGGGCTGGGCCTGGTTAGTACTTGGATGGGAGACCACCTGGAAATACCAGGTGCTGTAGGCTTTTTTTTTTCTCTCTTGTTCCGGCCTCCTTCAATTGCGGTTTTGATATGTATAAGAGATGTAGGTCAATAGGAAACCAATACCTACAGCCACACCACCCTGAACAAGCCCAATCTCGTCTGATCTTGAAAGCTAAGCAGGTCTGGGCCTGGTTAGTTCTTTTTTTTTTCTCTCTTGTTCTGGCTTCCTTCAATGCTGGTTTTAAAATGTATAAGTGATGTAGGTCATTAGGAAACCAATACCTACAGCCACACCACCCTGAACAAGCCCAATCTCGTCTGATCTTGAAAGCTAAGCAGAGCCGGGCCTGGTTAGTACTTGGATGGGAGACCACCTGGGAATACCAGGTGCTGTAGGCCTTTTTTTCTTCTCTCTTGTTCCGGCTTCCTTCAATGCTGGTTTCTAGATGTATAAGAGATGTAGGTCAATAAGAAAAAAATGCCTACAGCCACACCACCCTGAACAAGCCCAATCTCATCTGATCTTGTAAGCTAAGCAGGGCCAGGCCTGGTTAGTACTTGGATTGGAGACCACCTGGGAATACCAGGTGCTGTAGGCCTTTTTTTTTCTCTCTTGTTCCGGCTTCCTTCAATGCTGGTTTTCAGATTATAAGAGATGTAGGTCAATACAAAACCAATACCTACAGCTACACATCTCTGAACAAGCCCAATCTCGTTTGATCTTGGAAGCTAAGCAGAGCCGGGCCTGGTTAGTATTTGGATGGGAGACCACCTGGGAATACCAGGTGCTGTAGGCCTTTTTTTCTTCTCTCTTGTTCCGGCTTCCTTCAATGCTGGTTTCTAGATGTATAAGAGATGTAGGTCAATAGGAAAACAATACCTACAGCCACACCACCCTGAACAAGCCCAATCTCATCTGATCTTCGAAGCTAAACAGGGCCGGGCCTGGTTAGTACTTGGATGGGAGACCACCTGGGAATACCAGGTGCTGTAGGCCTTTTTTTTTCTCTCTTGTTCCGGCTTCCTTCAATGCTGGTTTTGAGATTATAAGAGATGTAGGTCAATAAAAAACAATACCTACAGCTACACATCTCTGAACAATCCCAATCTCGTTTGATCTTGGAAGCTAAGCAGGGCCGGACCTGGTTAGTACTTTGATGGGAGACCACCTGGGAATACCAGGTGCTGTAGGCCTTTTTTTTTTCTCTCTTGTTCCGGCTTCCTTCAATGCTGGTTTTGAGATGTATAAGAGATGTAGGTCAATAGGAAAACAATACCTACAGCCGCACCACCCTGAACAAGCCCAATCTTGTCTGATCTTGGAAGCTAAGTAGGGACGGGCCTGGTTAGTACTTGGATGGGAGACCACCTGGGAATACCAGGTGCAGTAGGCCCTTTTTTGTTTCTCTCTTGTTCCGACTTCCTTCAATGCTGGTTTTGAGATGTATAAGAGATGTAGGTCAATAGGAAAACAATACCTACAGCCGCACCACCCTGAACAAGCCCAATCTTGTTTGATCTTGGAAGCTAAGTAGGGACGGGCCTGGTTAGTACTTGGATGGGAGACCACCTGGGAATACCAGGTGCAGTAGGCCCTTTTTTGTTTCTCTCTTGTTCCGACTTCCTTCAATGCTGGTTTTGAGATGTATAAGAGATGTAGGTCAATAGTAAAACAATACCTACAGCCACACCACCCTGAACAAGCCCAATCTCATCTGATCTTGAAAGCTAAGCAGGTCCGGGCCTGGTTAGTACTTTTTTTTTTCTCTCTTGTTCTGGCTTCCTTCAATGCTGGTTTTAAAATGTAAAAGTGATGTAGGTCATTAGGAAACCAATACCTACAGCCACACCACCCTGGACAAACCCAATCTTGTCTGATCTTGGAAGCTAAGCAGGGCCAGGCCTGGTTAGTACTTGGATGGGAGACCACCTGGGAATACCAGGTGCTGTAGGCCTTTTTTTTTTTCTCTCTTGTTCCGGCTTCCTTCAATGCTTCATCATCATCATCATCATCATTTATTTATATAGCGCCACTAATTCCGCAGCGCTGTACAGAGAACTCATTCACATCAGTCCCTGCCCCATTGGAGCTTACAGTCTAAATTCCCTACTATAGACACTCACACACACACAGACAGACAGACAGAGAGGGAGAGACTAGGGTCAATTTTGATTGCAGCAAATTAACCTACCAGTATGTTTTTTTTGGAGTGTGGGAGGAAACCGGAGCACCCGGAGGAAACCCACGCAAACACAGGGAGAACATACAAACTCCACACAGATAAGGCCATGGTCGGGAATTGAACTCATGACCCCAGTGCTATGAGGCAGATGTGCTAACCACTACGCCACCGTGCTGCCCAATGCTTGTTTTTAGATGTATAAGAGATGTAGGTCAATAGGAAAACAATACCTACAGCCACACCACCCTGAACAAGCCCAATCTCGTCTGATCTTGGAAGCTAAGCAGGGCTGGGCCTGGTTAGTACTTGGATGGGAGACCACCTGGAAATACCAGGTGCTGTAGGCCTTTTTTTCTTCTCTCTTGTTCCGGCTTCCTTCAATGCTGTTTTCTAGATGTATAAGAGATGTAGGTCAATAAGAAAACAATACCTACAGCCACACCACCCTGAACAAGCCCAATCTCGTCTGATCTTGGAAGCTAAGCAGGGACAGGCCTGGTTAGTACTTGGATGGGAGACCACCTGGGAATACCAGGTGCTATAGGCTTTTTTTTTTTCTCTCTTGTTCCGGCTTCCTTCAATGCTGGTTTTTAGATGTATAAGAGATGTAGGTCAATAGGAAACCAATACCTACAGCCACACCACCCTGAACAAGCCTGATCTTGGAAGCTAAGCAGAGCCAGGTCTGGTTAGTACTTGGATGCGAGACCACCTGGGGATACCAGGTGCTGTAGGCCATTTTTTTTTTCTCTCTTGTTCCGACTTCCTTCAATGCTGGTTTTGAGATGTATAAGAGATGTAGGTCAATAGGAAAGCAATACCTACAGCCACACCACCCTGAACAAGCAAAATCTCGTCTGATCTTGGAAGCTAAGCAGGGCTGGGCCTGGTTAGTACTTGGATGGGAGACCACCTGGAAATACCAGGTGCTGTAGGCTTTTTTTTTTCTCTCTTGTTCCGGCCTGCTTCAATGCTGGTTTTGAGATGTATAAGAGATGTAGGTCAATAGGAAACCAATACCTACAGCCACACCACCCTGAACAAGCCCAATCTCGTCTGATCTTGGAAGCTAAGCAGAGCCGGGCCTGGTTAGTACTTGGATGGGAGACCACCTGGGAATACCAGGTGCTGTAGGCCTTTTTTTCTTCTCTCTTGTTCCGGCTTCCTTCAATGCTGGTTTCTAGATGTATAAGAGATGTAGGTCAATAGGAAAACAATACCTACAGCCACACCACCCTGAACAAGCCCAATCTCGTCTGATCTTGGAAGCTAAGCAGGGACGGGCCTGGTTAGTACTTGGATGGGAGACCACCTGGAAATACAAGGTGCTGTAGGCCTTTTTTTCTTCTCTCTTGTTCCGGCTTCCTTCAATGCTGGTTTCTAGATGTATAAGAGATGTAGGTCAATAGGAAAACAATACCTACAGCCACACCACCCTGAACAAGCCCAATCTCGTCTGATCTTGGAAGCTAAGCAGGGCTGGGCCTGGTTAGTACTTGGATGGGAGACCACCTGGAAATACCAGGTGCTGTAGGCTTTTTTTTCTCTCTTGTTCCGGCCTCCTTCAATGCTGGTTTTGAGATGTATACGAGATGTAGGTCAATAGGAAACCAATACCTACAGCCACACCACCCTGAACAAGCCCAATCTCGTCTGATCTTGGAAGCTAAGCAGGGCCGGGCCTGGTTAGTACTTGGATGGGAGACCACCTGGAAATACCAGGTGCTGTAGGCTTTTTTTTTTCTCTCTTGTTCCGGCCTGCTTCAATGCTGGTTTTGAGATGTATAAGAGATGTAGGTCAATAGGAAACCAATACCTACAGCCGTACCACCCTGAACAAGCCCAATCTCGTCTGATCTTGGAAGCTAAGCAGAGCCAGGCCTGGTTAGTATTTGGATGGGAGACCACCTGGGAATACCAGGTGCTGTAGGCCTTTTTTTCTTCTCTCTTGTTCCGGCTTCCTTCAATGCTGGTTTCTAGATGTATAAGAGATGTAGGTCAATAGGAAAACAATACCTACAGCCACACCACCCTGAACAAGCCCAATCTCGTCTGATCTTGGAAGCTAAGCAGGGACGGGCCTGGTTAGTACTTGGATGGGAGACCACCTGGAAATACAAGGTGCTGTAGGCCTTTTTTTCTTCTCTCTTGTTCTGGCTTCCTTCAATGCTGGTTTCTAGATGTATAAGAGATGTAGGTCAATAGGAAAACAATACCTACAGCCACACCACCCTGAACAAGCCCAATCTCGTCTGATCTTGGAAGCTAAGCAGGGCTGGGCCTGGTTAGTACTTGGATGGGAGACCACCTGGAAATACCAGGTGCTGTAGGCTTTTTTTTCTCTCTTGTTCCGGCCTCCTTCAATGCTGGTTTTGAGATGTATACGAGATGTAGGTCAATAGGAAACCAATACCTACAGCCACACCACCCTGAACAAGCCCAATCTCATCTGATCTTGGAAGCTAAGCAGAGCCAGGCCTGGTTAGTACTTGGATGGGAGACCACC
>JAVHZZ010000003.1:75467788-75477788 GCA_036250195.1 Mixophyes australis
CCACACCACCCTGAACAAGCCCAATCTCGTCTGATCTTGGAAGCTAAGCAGGGCTGGGCCTGGTTAGTACTTGGATGGGAGACCACCTGGAAATACCAGGTGCTGTAGGCTTTTTTTTTTCTCTCTTGTTTCGGCCTCCTTCAATGCTGGTTTTGAGATGTATAAGAGATGTAGGTCAATAGGAAACCAATACCTACAGCTACACCACCCTGAACAAGCCCAATCTCATCTGATCTTGGAAGCTAAGCAGAGCCAGGCCTGGTTAGTACTTGGATGGGAGACCACCTGGGAATACCAGGTGCTGTAGGCCTTTTTTTCTTCTCTCTTGTTCCGGCTTCCTTCAATGCTGGTTTCTAGATGTATAAGAGATGTAGGTCAATAGGAAAACAATACCTACAGCCACACCACCCTGAACAAGCCCAATCTCGTCTGATCTTGGAAGCTAAGCAGGGACGGGCCTGGTTAGTACTTGGATGGGAGACCACCTGGGAATACCATGTGCTGTATGCCTTTTTTTCTTCTCTCTTGTTCCGGCTTCCTTCAATGCTAGTTTCTAGATGTATAAGAGATGTAGGTCAATAGGAAAACAATACCTACAGCCACACCACCCTGAACAAGCCTGATCTTGGAAGCTAAGCAGACCCGGGGTTGGTTAGTACTTGGATGCGAGACCACCTGGGAATACCAGGTGCTGTAGGCCCTTTTTTTTTTCTCTCTTGTTCTGACTTTCTTCAATGCTGGTTTTGAGATGTATAAGAGATGTAGGTCAATAGGAAACCGTTACATACAGCCACACCACCCTGAACAAGCCCAATCTCATCTGATCTTGGAAGCTGGGCTGGGCCTGGTTAGTACTTGGATGGGAGACCACCTGGAAATATCAGGTGCTGTAGGCTTTTTTTTTTCTCTCTTGTTCCGGCCTCCTTCAATGCTGGTTTTGATATGTATAAGAGATGTAGGTCAATAGGAAACCGATACCTACAGCCACACCACCCTGAACAAGCCCAATCTCGTCTGATCTTGAAAGCTAAGCAGGTCCGGGCCTGGTTAGTACTTTTTTTTTCTCTCTTGTTCTGGCTTCCTTCAATGCTGGTTTTAAAATGTATAAGTGATGTAGGTCATTAAGAAACCAATACCTACAGCCACACCACCCTGGACAAGCCCAATCTCATCTGATCTTGGAAGCTAAGCAGAGCCGGGCCTGGTTAGTACTTGGATGGGAGACCACCTGGGAATACCAGGTGCTGTAGGCCTTTTTTTCTTCTCTCTTGTTCCGGCTTCCTTCAATGCTGGTTTTGAGATTATAAGAGATGTAGGTCAATACAAAACCATTACCTACAGCTACACATCTCTGAACAATCCCAATCTCGTTTGATCTTGGAAGCTAAGCAGGGCCGCACCTGGTTAGTACTTTGATGGGAGACCACCTGGGAATACCAGGTGCTGTAGGCCTTTTTTTTTTCTCTCTTGTTCCGGCTTCCTTCAATGCTGGTTTTGAGATGTATAAGAGATGTAGGTCAATTGGAAACCAATACCTACAGCCACACCACCCTGAACAAGCCCAATCTCGTTTGATCTTGGAAGCTAAGCAGGGCCGGGCCTGGTTAGTACTTGGATGGGAGACCACCTGGCAATACCAGCTGCTGTAGGCCTTTTTTTTTATCTCTTGTTCCGGCTTCCTTCAATGCTGGTTTTGAGATTATAAGAGATGTAGGTCAATAGAAAACCAATACCTACAGCTACACATCTCTGAACAAGCCCAATCTCGTTTGGTCTTGGAAGCTAAGCAGGACCGGACCTGGTTAGTACTTTGATGGGAGACCACCTGGGAATACCAGATGCTGTAGGCCTTTTTTTTTTCTCTCTTGTTCCGGCTTCCTTCAATGCTGGTTTTGAGATGTAGGTCAACAGGAAACCAATACCTACAGCCACACCACCCTGAACAAGCTCAATCTCGTCTGATCTTGGAAGCGAAGCAGGGCTGGGCCTGGTTAGTACTTGGATGGGAGACCACCTGGCAATACCAGCTGCTGTAGGCCTTTTTTTTTTATCTCTCTTGTTCCGGCTTCCTTCAATGCTGGTTTTGAGATTATAAGAGATGTAGGTCAATAGGAAACCAATACCTACAGCTACACATCTCTGAACAAGCCCAATCTTGTTTGATCTTGGAAGCTAAGCAGGGCCAGGCCTGGTTAGTACTTGTATGGGAGACCACCTGGGAATACCAGGTGCTGTAGGCTTTTTTTTTTTTCTCTCTTGTTCCGGCTTCCTTCAATGCTGGTTTTTAGATGTATAAGAGATGTAGGTCAATAGGAAACCAATACCTACAGCCACACCACCCTGAACAAGCCTGATCTTGGAAGCTAAGCAGAGCCGGGCCTGGTTAGTACTTGGATGCAAGACCACCTGGGGATTCCAGGTGCTGTAGGCCCTTTTTTTTTTCTCTCTTGTTCTGGCTTCCTTCAATGCTGGTTTTAAAATGTATAAGTGATGTAGGTCATTAGAAAACCAATACCTACAGCCACACCACTCTTAACAAGCCCAATCTCGTTTGGTCTTGGAAGCTAAGCAGGGCCGGACCTGGTTAGTACTTTGATGGGAGACCACCTGGGAATACCAGGTGCTGTAGGCCTTTTTTTTTCTCTCTTGTTCCGGCTTCCTTCAATGCTGGTTTTAAGATGTATAAGAGATGTAGGTCAATAGGAAACCAATACCTACAACCACTCCACCTTGAACAAGCACAATCTCGTCTGATCTTGAAAAATAAGCAGCGCCGGGCCTAGTTTGTACTTGAATGGGAGACCACCTAGGAATACCAGGTGCTGTAGGCCATTTTTTTTCCTCTCTTGTTCCGGCTTCCTTCAATGCTTATTTTGAGATGTATAAGTGATGTAGGTCATTAGGAAAACAATACCTACAGCCACACCACCCTGAATAAACCCAATCTCATCTGATCTTGGAAGCTAAGCAGGGCTTGGCCTGGTTAGTATTTGGATAGGAGACCACCTGGGAATACCAGGTGCTGTAGGCCTTTTTTTTTTCTCTCTTGTTCTGGCTTCCTTCAATGCTGGTTTTAAAATGTATAAGTGATGTAGGTCATTAGGAAACCAATACCTACAGCCACACCACCCTGGACAAGCCCAATCTCGTCTGATCTTGGAAGCAAAGCAGGGCTGGGCCTGGTTAGTACTTGGATGGGAGACCCCCTGGGAATACCAGGTGCTGTAGGCCTTTTTTTTTTTCTCTCTTGTTCCGGCTTCCTTCAATGCTTGTTTTTAGATGTATAAGAGATGTAGGTCAATAGGAAAACAACACCTACAACCACACCACCCTGAACAAGCCCAATCTCGTCTGATCTTGGAAGCTAAGCAGGGCTGGGCCTGGTTAGTACTTGGATGGGAGACAACCTGGAAATACCAGGTGCTGTAGGCTTTTTTTTTTCTCTCTTGTTCCGGCCTCCTTCAATGCTGGTTTTGAGATGTATAAGAGATGTAGGTCAATAGGAAACCAATACCTACAACCACACCACCCTGAACAAGCCCAATCTCATCTGATCTTGGAAGCTAAGCAGGTCCGGGCCTGGTTAGTACTTTTTTTTTCTCTCTTGTTCTGGCTTCCTTCAATGGTGGTTTTAAAATGTATAAGTGATGTAGGTCATTAGGTAACCAATACCTACAGCCACACCACCCTGGACAAGCCCAATCTCATCTGATCTTGGAAGCTAAGCAGAGCCAGGACTGGTTAGTACTTGGATGGGAGACCACCTGGGAATACCAGGTGCTGTAGGCCTTTTTTTCTTCTCTCTTGTTCCGGCTTCCTTCAATGCTGGTTTCTAGATGTATAAGAGATGTAGGTCAATAGGAAAACAATACCTACAGCCACACCACCCTGAACAAGCCCAATGTCATCTGATCTTCGAAGCTAAGCAGGGCCGGGCCTGGTTAGTACTTGGATGGGAGACCACCTGGGAATACCAGGTGCTGTAGGCCTTTTTTTTTCTCTCTTGTTCCGGCTTCCTTCAATGCTGGTTTTGAGATGTATAAGAGATGTAGGTCAATAGGAAACCAATACCTACAGCCACACCACCCTGAACAAGCCCAATCTCGTCTGATCTTGGAAGCTAAGCAGGGCCGGGCCTGGTTAGTACTTGGATGGGAGACCACCTGGCAATACCAGCTGCTGTAGGCCTTTTTTTTTATCTCTCTTGTTCCGGCTTCCTTCAATGCTGGTTTTGAGATGTATAAGAGATGTAGGTCAATAGGAAACCAATACCTACAACCACTCCACCTTGAACAAGCACAATCTCGTCTGATCTTGAAAGATAAGCAGCGCCGGGCCTAGTTAGTACTTGAATGGGAGACCACCTGGGCATACCAGGTGCTGTAGGCCTTTTTTTCTTCTCTCTTGTTCCGGCTTCCTTCAATGCTGTTTTCTAGATGTATAAGAGATGTAGGTCAATAGGAAAACAATACCTACAGCCACACCACCCTGAACAAGCCCAATCTCATCTGATCATGGAAGCTAAGCAGGGACGGGCCTGGTTAGTACTTGGATGGGAGACCACCTGGGAATACCAGGGGCTGTAGGCCTTTTTTTCTTGTCTCTTGTTCCGGCTTCCTTCAATGCTGGTTTCTAGATGTATAAGAGATGTAGGTCAATAGGAAGCCAAAACCTACAGCTACACATCTCTAAGCAAGCCCAATCTCGTCTGATCTTGGAAGCTAAGCAGGGCCAGGCCTGGTTAGCACTTGGATGGGAGACCACCTGGAAATACCAGGTGCTGTAGGCTTTTTTTTTTTCTCTCTTGTTCCGGCTTCCTTCTATGCTGGTTTTTAGATGTATAAGAGATGTAAGTCAATAGGAAACCAATACCTACAGCCACACCACCCTGAACAAGCCTGATCTTGGAAGCTAAGCAGACCCGGGGTTGGTTAGTACTTGGATGTGAGACCACCTGGGAATACCAGGTGCTGTAGGCCCTTTTTTTTTTCTCTCTTGTTCTGACTTTCTTCAATGCTGGTTTTGAGATGTATAAGAGATGTAGGTCAATAGGAAACCGTTACATACAGCCACACCACCCTGAACAAGCCCAATCTCATCTGATCTTGGAAGCTGGGCTGGGCCTGGTTAGTACTTGGATGGGAGACCACCTGGAAATATCAGGTGCTGTAGGCTTTTTTTTTTCTCTCTTGTTCCGGCCTCCTTCAATGCTGGTTTTGATATGTATAAGAGATGTAGGTCAATAGGAAACCAATACCTACAGCCACACCACCCTGAACAAGCCCAATCTCGTCTGATCTTGAAAGCTAAGCAGGTCCGGGCCTGGTTAGTACTTTTTTTTTCTCTCTTGTTCTGGCTTCCTTCAATGCTGGTTTTAAAATGTATAAGTGATGTAGGTCATTAAGAAACCAATACCTACAGCCACACCACCCTGGACAAGCCCAATCTCATCTGATCTTGGAAGCTAAGCAGAGCCGGGCCTGGTTAGTACTTGGATGGGAGACCACCTGGGAATACCAGGTGCTGTAGGCCTTTTTTTCTTCTCTCTTGTTCCGGCTTCCTTCAATGCTGGTTTTGAGATTATAAGAGATGTAGGTCAATACAAAACCATTACCTACAGCTACACATCTCTGAACAATCCCAATCTCGTTTGATCTTGGAAGCTAAGCAGGGCCGCACCTGGTTAGTACTTTGATGGGAGACCACCTGGGAATACCAGGTGCTGTAGGCCTTTTTTTTTTCTCTCTTGTTCCGGCTTCCTTCAATGCTGGTTTTGAGATGTATAAGAGATGTAGGTCAATTGGAAACCAATACCTACAGCCACACCACCCTGAACAAGCCCAATCTCGTTTGATCTTGGAAGCTAAGCAGGGCCGGGCCTGGTTAGTACTTGGATGGGAGACCACCTGGCAATACCAGCTGCTGTAGGCCTTTTTTTTTATCTCTTGTTCCGGCTTCCTTCAATGCTGGTTTTGAGATTATAAGAGATGTAGGTCAATAGAAAACCAATACCTATAGCTACACATCTCTGAACAAGCCCAATCTTGTTTGGTCTTGGAAGCTAAGCAGGGCCGGACCTGGTTAGTACTTTGATGGGAGACCACCTGGGAATACCAGATGCTGTAGGCCTTTTTTTTTTCTCTCTTGTTCCGGCTTCCTTCAATGCTGGTTTTGAGATGTAGGTCAACAGGAAACCAATACCTACAGCCACACCACCCTGAACAAGCTCAATCTCGTCTGATCTTGGAAGCGAAGCAGGGCTGGGCCTGGTTAGTACTTGGATGGGAGACCACCTGGCAATACCAGCTGCTGTAGGCCTTTTTTTTTTATCTCTCTTGTTCCGGCTTCCTTCAATGCTGGTTTTGAGATTATAAGAGATGTAGGTCAATAGGAAACCAATACCTACAGCTACACATCTCTGAACAAGCCCAATCTTGTTTGATCTTGGAAGCTAAGCAGGGCCAGGCCTGGTTAGTACTTGTATGGGAGACCACCTGGGAATACCAGGTGCTGTAGGCTTTTTTTTTTTTCTCTCTTGTTCCGGCTTCCTTCAATGCTGGTTTTTAGATGTATAAGAGATGTAGGTCAATAGGAAACCAATACCTACAGCCACACCACCCTGAACAAGCCTGATCTTGGAAGCTAAGCAGAGCCGGGCCTGGTTAGTACTTGGATGCAAGACCACCTGGGGATTCCAGGTGCTGTAGGCCCTTTTTTTTTTCTCTCTTGTTCTGGCTTCCTTCAATGCTGGTTTTAAAATGTATAAGTGATGTAGGTCATTAGAAAACCAATACCTACAGCCACACCACTCTGAACAAGCCCAATCTCGTTTGGTCTTGGAAGCTAAGCAGGGCCGGACCTGGTTAGTACTTTGATGGGAGACCACCTGGGAATACCAGGTGCTGTAGGCCTTTTTTTTTCTCTCTTGTTCCGGCTTCCTTCAATGCTGGTTTTAAGATGTATAAGAGATGTAGGTCAATAGGAAACCAATACCTACAACCACTCCACCTTGAACAAGCACAATCTCGTCTGATCTTGAAAAATAAGCAGCGCCAGGCCTAGTTTGTACTTGAATGGGAGACCACCTAGGAATACCAGGTGCTGTAGGCCATTTTTTTTCCTCTCTTGTTCCGGCTTCCTTCAATGCTTATTTTGAGATGTATAAGTGATGTAGGTCATTAGGAAAACAATACCTACAGCCACACCACCCTGAATAAACCCAATCTCATCTGATCTTGGAAGCTAAGCAGGGCTTGGCCTGGTTAGTATTTGGATAGGAGACCACCTGGGAATACCAGGTGCTGTAGGCCTTTTTTTTTTCTCTCTTGTTCTGGCTTCCTTCAATGCTGGTTTTGAAATGTATAAGAGATGTAGTTCATTAGGAAATCAATACCTACAACCACTCCACTTTGAACAAGCACAATCTCGTCTGATCTTGGAAGCTAAGCAGTGCCAGGCCTGGTTAGTACTTGGATGGGAGACCACCTGGGAATACCAGGTGCTGTAGGCCTTTTTTTTTTCTCTCTTGTTCTGGCTTCCTTCAATGCTGGTTTTGAGATGTATAAGAGATGTAGTTCATTACGAACCCAATACCTACAGCCACACCACCCTGAATAAACCCAATCTCATCTGATCTTGGAAGCTAAGCAGGGCTTGGCCTGGTTAGTATTTGGATAGGAGACCACCTGGGAATACAAGGTGCTGTAGGCCTTTTTTTTTTCTCTCTTGTCCCGGCTTCCTTCAATGCTGGTTTTGAGATTATAAGAGATGTAGGTCAATAGGTAACCAATACTTACAGCCACACATCTCTGAACAAGCCCAATCTCGTTTGATCTTGGAAGCTAAGCAGGGCCGTACCTGATTAGTACTTTGATGGGAGACCACCGGGGAATACCAGGTGCTGTAGGCCTTTTTTTTTTCTCTCTTGTTCCGGCTTCCTTCAATGCTGGTTTTGAGATGTATAAGAGATGTAGGTCAATAGGAAACCAATACCTACAGCCACTCCACCCTGAACAAGCCAGTCTCGTCTGATCTTGGAAGCTAAGCAGGGCCAGGCCTGGTTAGTACTTGGATGGGAGACCACCTGAAAATACCAGATGCTGTAGGCTTTTTTTTTTCTCTCTTGTTCCGGCCTCCTTCAATGCTGGTTTTGAGATGTATAAGAGAAGTAGGTCAATAGGAAACCAATACCTACAGCCACACCACCCTGAACAAGCCCAATCTCGTCTGATCTTGAAAGCTAAGCAGGTCCGGGCCTGGTTAGTACTTTTTTTTTTCTCTCTTGTTCCGGCCTCCTTTAATGCTGGTTTTGAGATGTATAAGAGATGTAGGTCAATAGAAAAACAATACCTACAGCCACACCATCCTGAACAAGCCCAATCTCGTCTGATCTTGGAAGCTAAGCAGGTACAGGCCTGGTTAGTACTTGGATGGGAGACCACCTGGGAATACGAGGTGCTGTAGGCCTTTTTTGTTTCTCTCTTGTTCCGGCTTCCTTCAATGCTGGTTTTGAGATTATAAGAGATGTAGGTCAATAGGAAACCAAAACCTACAGCTACACATCTCTAAACAAGCCCAATCTCGTTTGATCTTGGAAGCTAAGCAGGGCCAGGCCTGGTTAGTACTTGGATGGGAGACCACCTGGGGATACCAGGTGCTGTAGGCCCTTTTTTTTTCTCTCTTGTTCTGGCTTCCTTCAATGCTGGTTTTAAAATGTATAAGTGATGTAGGTCATTAGAAAACCAATACCTACAGCCACACCACCCTGGACAAGCCCAATCTCATCTGATCTTGGAAGCTAAGCAGGGCCGGGCCTGGTTAGTACTTGGATGGGAGACCACCTGGGAATACCAGGTGCTGTAGGCCTTTTTTTTTTTCTCTCTTGTTCCGGCTTCCTTCAATGCTTGTTTTTAGGTGCATAAGAGATGTAGGTCAATAGGAAAACAATACCTACAGCCACACCACCCTGAACAAGCCCAATCTCGTCTGATCTTGGAAGCTAAGCAGGGCTGGGCCTGGTTAGTACTTGGATGGGAGACCACCTGGAAATACCAGATGCTGTAGGCTTTTTTTTTTTCTCTTTTTCCGGCCTCCTTCAATGCTGGTTTTGAGATGTATAAGAGATGTAGGTCAATAGGAAACCAATACCTACAGCCACACCACCCTGAACAAGCCCAATCTCGTCTGATCTTGAAAGCTAAGCAGGTCCGGGCCTGGTTAGTACTTTTTTTTTTCTCTCTTGTTCTGGCTTCCTTCAATGCTGGTTTTAAAATGTATAAGTGATGTAGGTCATTAGGAAACCAATACCTACAGCCACACCACCCTGGACAAGCCCAATCTCGTCTGATCTTGGAAGCTAAGCAGGGCTGGGCCTGGTTAGTACTTGGATGGGAGACCACCTGGGAATACCAGGTGCTGTAGGCCTTTTTTTTTTTCTCTCTTGTTCCGGCTTCCTTCAATGCTTGTTTTTAGATGTATAAGAGATGTAGGTATATAGGAAAACAATACCTACAGCCACACCACCCTGAATAAACCCAATCTCATCTGATCTTGGAAGCTAAGCAGGGCTTGGCCTGGTTAGTATTTGGATAGGAGACCACCTGGGAATACAAGGTGCTGTAGGCCTTTTTTTTTTCTCTCTTGTCCCGGCTTCCTTCAATGCTGGTTTTGAGATTATAAGAGATGTAGGTCAATAGGTAACCAATACTTACAGCCACACATCTCTGAACAAGCCCAATCTCGTTTGATCTTGGAAGCTAAGCAGGGCCGTACCTGATTAGTACTTTGATGGGAGACCACCGGGGAATACCAGGTGCTGTAGGCCTTTTTTTTTTCTCTCTTGTTCCGTTTTCCTTCAATGCTGGTTTTGAGATGTATAAGAGATGTAGGTCAATAGGAAACCAATACCTACAGCCACACCACCCTGAACAAGCCCAATCTCGTCTGATCTTGAAAGCTAAGCAGGTCCGGGCCTGGTTAGTACTTTTTTTTTTCTCTCTTG
>JAVHZZ010000003.1:75482788-75485288 GCA_036250195.1 Mixophyes australis
CTCTTGTTCCGGCTTCCTTCAATGCTGTTTTCTAGATGTATAAGAGATGTAGGTCAATAGGAAAACAATACCTACAGCCACACCACCCTGAACAAGCCTGATCTTGGAAGCTAAGCAGGGACGGGCCTGGTTAGTACTTGGATGGGAGACCACCTGGGAATACCAGGTGCTGTAGGCCTTTTTTTTTTCTCTCTTGTTCCGGCTTCCTTCAATGCTGGTTTTGAGATTATAAGAGATGTAGGTCAATAGGAAACCAAAACCTACAGCTACACATTTCTAAACAAGCCCAATCTCGTTTGATCTTGGAGGCTAAGCAGGGCCAGGCCTGGTTAGTACTTGGATGGGAGACCACCTGGGAATACCAGGTGCTGTAGGTTTTTTTTTTTTCTCTCTTATTCCGGCTTCCTTCAATGCTGGTTTTTAGATGTATAAGAGATGTAGGTCAATAGGAAACCAATACCTACAGCCACACCACCCTAAACAAGCCTGATCTTGGAAGCTAAGCAGAGCCGGGCCTGGTTAGTACTTGGATGCGAGACCACCTGGGGATACCAGGTGCTGTAGGCCCTTTTTTTTTTCTCTCTTGTTCCGACTTCCTTCAATGCTGGTTTTGAGATGTATAAGAGATGTAGGTCAATAGTAAACCAATACCTACAGCAACACCACCCTGAACAAGCCCAATCTCATCTGATCTTGGAAGCTAAGCAGGGCTGGGCCTGGTTAGTACTTGGATGGGAGACCACCTGGAAATACCAGGTGCTGTAGGCTTTTTTTTTTCTCTCTTGTTCCGGCCTCCTTCAATGCTGGTTTTGAGATGTATAAGAGATGTAGGTCAATAGGAGACCAATAACTACAGCCACACCACCCTGAACAAGCCCAATCTCGTCTGATCTTGGAAGCTAAGCAGAGCTGGGCCTGGTTAATACTTGGATGGGAGACCACCTGGGAATACCAGGTGCTGTAGGCCTTTTTTTCTTCTCTCTTGTTCCGGCTTTCTTCAATGCTGGTTTCTAGATGTATAAGAGATGTAGGTCAATAGGAAAACAATACCTATAGCCACACCACACTGAACAAGCCCAATCTTGTCTGATCTTGGAAGCTAAGCAGGGACGGGCCTGGTTAGTACTTGGATGGGAGACCACCTGGGAATTCCAGGTGCTGTAGGCCTTTTTTTTTCTCTCTTGTTCCGGCCTCCTTCAATACTGGTTTTGATATGTATAAGAGATGTAGGTCAATAGGAAACCAATACCAACAGCCACACCACCCTGAACAAGCCCAATCTCGTCTGATCTTGAAAGCTAAGCAGGTCCAGGCCTGGTTAGTACTTTTTTTTTTTCTCTCTTGTTCTGGCTTCCTTCAATGCTGGTTTTAAAATGTATAAGTGATGTAGGTCATTAGGAAACCAATACCTACAGCTACACCACCCTGGACAAGCCCAATCTCGTCTGATCTTGGAAGCTAAGCAGGGCCGGGCCTGGTTAGTACTTGGATGGGAGACCCCCTGGGAATACCAGGTGCTGTAGGCCTTTTTTTTTTTCTCTCTTGTTCCGGCTTCCTTCAATGCTTGTTTTTAGATGTATAAGAGATGTAGGTCAATAGAAAAACATTACCTACAGCCACACCACCCTGAACAAGCCCAATCTCGTCTGATCTTGGAAGCTAAGCAGGGCTGGGCCTGGTTAGTACTTGGATGGGAGACCACCTGGAAATACCAGGTGCTGTAGGCTTTTTTTTTTCTCTCTTGTTCCGGCCTCCTTCAATGCTGGTTTTGAGATGTATAAGAGATGTAGGTCAATAGGGAACCAATACCTACAGCCACACCACCCTGAACAAGCCTGATCTTGGAAGCTAAGCAGAGCCGGGCCTGGTTAGTACTTGGATGGGAGACCACCTGGGAATACCAGGTGCTGTAGGCCTTTTTTTCCTCTCTCATGTTCCGGCTTCCTTCAATGCTGGTTTCTAGATGTATAAGAGATGTAGGTCAATAGGAAAAAAATACCTACAGCCACACCACCCTGAACAAGCCCAATCTCATCTGATCTTGGAAGCTAAGCAGGGCCAGGCCTGGTTAGTACTTGGATGGGAGACCACCTGGGAATACCAGGTGCTGTAGGCCTTTTTTTTTCTCTCTTGTTCCGGCTTCCTTCAATGCTGGTTTTGAGATTATAAGAGATGTAGGTCAATACAAAACCAATACCTACAGCTACACATCTCTGAACAAGCCCAATCTCGTTTGATCTTGGAAGCTAAGCAGAGCCGGGCCTGGTTAGTACTTGGATGGGAGACCACCTGGGAATACCAGGTGCTGTAGGCCTTTTTTTCTTCTCTCTTGTTCCGGCTTCCTTCAATGCTGGTTTCTAGATGTATAAGAGATGTAGGTCAATAAGAAAACAATACCTACAGCCACACCACCCTGAACAAGCCCAATCTCATCTGATCTTCGAAGCTAAGCAGGGCTGGGCCTGGTTAGTACTTGGATGGGAGACCCCCTGGGAATACC
>JAVHZZ010000003.1:75505288-75507788 GCA_036250195.1 Mixophyes australis
TTTGGAAGCTAAGCAGGGCCAGGCCTGGTTAGTACTTGGATGGAAGACTACCTGGGAATACCAGGTGCTGTATTCCTTTTTTTTTTCTCTTGTTCCGGCTTACTTCAATGCTGGTTTTGAGATTATAAGAGATGTAGTTCAATATGAAATCATTACCTACAGCCATACCACACTGAACATGCCCAATCTCGTCTGATCTTGGGAGCTAAGCAGGGCCGGGCCTGGTTTGTACTTGGATGGGAGACCACCTGGGAATACCAGTTGCTGTAGGCCTTTTTTTTTTCTCTCTTGTTCCGGCTTCCTTCAGTGCTGGTTTTCAGATGTATAAGAGATGTAGGTCATTAGGACACCAATACCTACAGCCACACCACCCTGAACAAGCCTGATTTTGTAGGCTAATCAGAGTCAGGCCTGGTTAGTACTTGAATGGGAGACCACCTGGGAATACCAGGTGCTGTAGGTCTTTTTTTTTTCTCTCTTGTTCCGGCTTCCTTCAATGCTGGTTTTGAGATGTATAAGAGATGTAGGTCATTAGGAAAACAATACCTACAGCCACACCACCCTTAACAAGTCAAATCTCGTCTGATTCTGGAAGCTAAGCAGGGCCAGCCCTGGTTAGTACTTGGATGGAAGACTACCTGGGAATACCAGGTGCTGTATTCCTTTTTTTTTTTTATCTCTCTTGTTCTGGCTTCCTTCAATGCTTGTTTTCAGATGTATAAGAGATGTAGGTCATTAGAAAACCAATACCTACACCCACACCACCCTGCACAAGCACAATCTTGTCTGATCTTGAAAGCTAAGCAGGGCCAGGCTTGGTTAGTACTTGGTTGGGAGACCACCTGCGAATACCAGGTGCTGTAGGCCTTTTTTTTTTTCTCTCTTGTTCCGGCTTCCTTTAATGCTGGTTTTGAGATGTATAAGAGATGTAGGTCATTAAGAAACCAATACTTACAGCCACACCCACCTGAACAAGCCAAATCTCATCTGATCTTAAACACTAAGCAAGGCCAGTCCTGGTTAGTACTTGGATGGGAGACCACCTGGGAATACCAGGTGCTGTAGGCCTTTCCTTTTTTTCTCTCTTGTTCCGGCTTCGTTCAATGCTGGTTTTGAGATGTATAAGAGATGTAGGTCATTAGGAAGTCAATACCTACAGCCACACAACCCTCAACAAGCCCGATCTTGGAAACTAAGCAGGGCCGGTCCTGGTTAGTACTTGGGTGGGAGACCACCTGGGAATTCCAGGTGCTGTAGGCCTTTTTTCTTTTTCTCTCTTGTTCTGGCTTCCTTCAATGCTGGTTTTGAGATGTATAAGAGATGTAGTTCATTAGGAAACCAATACCTACAGCCACACCACCCTGAACAAGCACAATCTCATCTGATCTTGAAAGCTAAGCAGGGCCAGGCCTGGTTAGTACTTGGATGGGATACCACCTGGAAATACCAGGGGCTGTAGGCCTTTTCTTTTTCACTCTTGTTCCGGCTTCCTTCAATGCTGGTTTTGAGATGTATAAGAGATGTAGGTCAATACTAAAACAATACATACAGCCACACCACCCTGAACAAGCCCAATCTCGTCTGATCTTGGAAGCTAAACAGGGCCGGAGCTGGTTAGTATTTGGGTGGGAGACCACCTGGGAATACCAGGTGCTGTAGGGCTTTTTTTTTTCTCTCTTGTTCCGGCTTCGTTCAATGCTGGATTTGAGATGTATAAGAGATGTAGGTCATTAGGAAGTCAATACCTACAGCCACACAACCCTCAACAAGCCCGATCTTGGAAGCTAAGCAGGGCCGGGCCTGGTTAGTACTTGGGTGGGAGACCACCTTGGAATACCAGGTGCTGTAGGCCTTTTTTTTTTTCTCTCTTGTTCCGGCTTCCTTCAATGCTGGTTTTGAGATGTATAAGAGATGTAGTTCATTAGGAAACCAATACCAACAGCCACACCACCCTGAACAAGCACAATCTCGTCTGATCTTGAAAGCTAAGCAGGGCCAGGCCTGGTTAGTACTTGGATGGGATACCACCTGGAAATACCAGGGGCTGTAGGCCTTTTCTTTTTCACTCTTGTTCCGGCTTCCTTCAATGCTGGTTTTGAGATGTATAAGAGATGTAGGTCAATACAAAAACAATACATACAGCCACACCACCATGAACAAGCCCAATCTCATCTGATCTTGGAAGCTAAGCAAGGCCAGGCCTGGTTAGTACTTGGATGGGAGACAACCTGGGAATACCAGGGGCTGTAGGCCTTTTTTTTTCTCTCTTGTTCCGGCTTCCTTCAATGCTGGTTTTGAGATGTATAAGAGATGTAGGTCAATAGAAAACCAATACCTACAGCCACACCACCCTGAACAAGCCCAATCTTGTCTGATCTGGGAAGCTGGGCTGGGCCTAGTTAGTACTTGGATGGGAGACCGCCTGGGAATACCAGGTGCTGTAGGCCTTTTTTTTTTTCTCTCTTGTTCCGGCTTCCTTTAATGCTGGTTTTGAGATGTA
>JAVHZZ010000003.1:75535288-75550288 GCA_036250195.1 Mixophyes australis
CAGCCACACCACCCTGAACAAGCCCAATCTCGTCTGATCTTGGAAGCTAAGCAGGGCTAGGCCTCGTTAGTACTTGGATGGGAGACCACCTGGGAATAACAGGTGCTATAGGCTTTTTTTTTTTCTCTCTTGTTCCGGCTTCCTTCAATGCTTGTTTTTAGATGTATAAGAGATGTAGGTCAATAGGAAAATAATACCTAAAGCCACACCACCCTGAACAAGCCCAATCTCATCTGATCTTGGAAGCTAAGCAGGGCTGGGCCTGGTTAGTACTTGGATGGGAGACCACCTGGAAATACCAGGTGCTGTAGGCTTTTTTTTTTCTCTCTTGTTCCGGCCTCCTTCAATGCTGGTTTTGAGATGTATAAGAGATGTAGGTCAATAGGAAACCAATACCTATAGCCACACCACCCTGAACAAGCCCAATCTCGTCTGATCTTGAAAGATAAGCCGCGCCAGGCCTAGTTAGTGCATGGATGGGAGACCACCTGGGAATACCAGGTGCTGTAGGCTTTTTTTTTTCTCTTTTGATCGGGCTTCCTTCAATGCTGGTTTTCAGATGTATAAGTGATGTAGGTCATTAGGAAACCAAAACCTACAGCCACAACACCCTGAACAAGCCCAATCTCGTCTGATCTTGGAAGCTAAGCAGAGCCGGGCCTGGTTAGTACTTGGATGCGAGACTACCTGGGAATACCGGGTGCTGTAGGCCTTTTTTTTTTTCTCTCTAGTTCCGACTTCCTTCAATGCTGGTTTTGAGATGTATAAGAGATGTAGGTCAATAGGAAACCAAAACCTACAGCTACACATCTCTAAACAAGCCCAATCTCGTCTGATCTTGAAAGCTAAGCAGGTCCGGGCCTGGTTAGTACTTTTTTTTTTCTCTCTTGTTCTGGCTTCCTTCAATGCTGGTTTTAAAATGTATAAGTGATGTAGGTCATTAGGAAACCAATACCTACAGCCACACCACCTTGGACAAGCCCAATCTCGTCTGATCCTGGAAGCTAAGCAGGGCCGGGCCTGGTTAGTACTTGGATGGGAGACCACCTGGGAATACCAGGTGCTGTAGGCCTTTTTTTTTCCTCTCTTGTTCCGGCTTCCTTCAATGCTTATTTTGAGATGTATAAGTGATGTAGGTCATTAGAAAACCAAAACCTACAGCCGCACCACCCAGAACAAGCCCAATCTCGTCTGATCTTGGAAGCTAAGCAGGGCCAGGCCTGGTTAGTACTTGGATGGGAGACCACCTGGAAATAACAGGTGCTATAGGCTTTTTTTTTTTCTCTCTTGTTCCGGCTTCCTTCAATGCTTGTTTTAAGATGTATAAGAGATGTAGGTCAATAGGAAAACAATACCTACAGCCACACCACCCTGAACAAGCCCAATCTCGTCTGATCTTAGAAGCTAAGCAGGGCTGGGCCTGGTTAGTACTTGGATTGGAGACCACCTGGAAATACCAGGTGCTGTAGGCTTTTTTTTTTCTCTCTTGTTCTGGCCGCCTTCAATGCTGGTTTTGAGATGTATAAGAGATGTAGGTCAATAGGAAACCAATACCTACAGCCACACCACCCTGAACAAGCCCAATCTCGTCTGATCTTGGAAGCTAAGCAGAGCCGGGCCTGGTTAGTACTTGGACGGGAGACCACCTGGGAATACCAGGTGCTGTAGGCCTTTTTTTCTTCTCTCTTGCTCCGGCTTCCTTCAATGCTGGTTTCTAGATGTATAAGAGATGTAGGTCAATAGGAAAACAATACCTACAGCCACACCACCCTGAACAAGCCCAATCTCATCTGATCTTGGAAGCTAAGCAGGGCCGGACCTGGTTAGTACTTTGATGGGAGACCACCTTGGAATACCAGGTGCTGTAGGCCTTTTTGTTTTCTCTCTTGTTCCGGCTTCCTTCAATGCTGGTTTTGAGATGTATAAGAGATGTAGGTCAATAGGAAACCAATACCTACAGCCACACCACCCTGAACAAGCCCACACTCGTCTGATCTTGGAAGCTAAGCAGGGCCGGGCCTGGTTAGTACTTGGATGGGAGACCACCTGGGAATAACAGGTGCTATAGGCTTTTTTTTTTTCTCTCTTGTCCCGGCTTCCTTCAATGCCTGTTTTTAGATGTATAAGAGATGTAGGTCAATAGGAAAACAATACCTACAGCCCCACCACCCTGAACAAGCCCAATCTCGTCTGATCTTTGAAGCTAAGCAGGGTTGGGCCTGGTTAGTACTTGGATTGGAGACCACCTGGAAATAACAGGTGCTGTAGGCTTTTTTTTTTCTCTCTTGTTCCGTCCGCCTTCAATGCTGGTTTTGAGATGTATAAGATATGTAGGTCAATAGGAAACCAATACCTACAGCCACACCACCCTGAACAAGCCCAATCTCGTCTGATCTTGGAAGCTAAGCAGAGCCGGGCCTGGTTAGTACTTGGATGGGAGACCACCTGGGAATACCAGGTGCTGTAGGCCTTTTTTTCTTCTCTCTTGTTTCAGCTTCCTTCAATGCTGGTTTCTAGATGTAAAAGACATGTAGGTCAATAGGAAACCAATACCTACAGCCACTCCACCTTGAACAAGCACAATGTTGTCTGATCTTGAAAGACAAGCCGCGCCAGGCCTAGTTAGTACATGGATGGGAGACCACCTGGGAATACCAGGTGCTGTAGGCCTTTATTTTTCTCTTTTGATCCGGCTTCCTTCAATGCTGGTTTTGAGATGTATAAGTGATGTAGGTCATTAGGAAGCCAAAACCTACAGCCACAACACCCTGAACAAGCCCAATCTCGTCTGATCTTGGAAGCTAAGCAGGGCTGGGCCTGGTTAGTACTTGGATGGGAGACCACCTGGGAATACCAGGTGCTGTAGGCCTTTTTTTTTTCTCTCTTGTTCTGGCTTCCTTCAATGCTGGTGTTGAGATGTATAAGAGATGTAGGTCAATAGGAAACCAATACCTACAGCCGCTCCACCTTGAACAAGCACAATGTCGTCTGATCTTGAAAGATAAGCCGCGCCAGGCCTAGTTAGTACATGGATGGGAGACCACCTGGGAATACCAGGTGCTGTATCCTTTTTTTTTCTCTTTTGATCCGGCTTCCTTCAATGCTGGTTTTGAGATTATAAGAGATGTAGGTCAATAGGAAACCAATACCTACAGCCACACAACTCTGAACAAGCCCAATCTCTTTTGATCTTGGAAGCTAAGCAGGGCCGTACCTGGTTAGTACTTTAATGGGAGACCACCTGGGAATACCAGGTGCTGTAGGCCTTTTTTTTTTCTCTCTTGTTCCGGCTTCCTTCAATGCTGGTTTTGAGATGTATAAGAGATGTAGGTCAATAGGAAACCAATACCTACAGCCACTCCACCCTGAACAAGCCCAATCTCGTCTGATCTTGGAAGCTAAGCAGGGCTAGGCCTGGTTAGTACTTGGATGGGAGACCACCTGGGAATACCAGGTGCTGTAGGCTTTTTTTTTTTCTCTCTTGTTCCGGCTTCCTTCAATGCTGGTTTTGAGATATATAAGAGATGTAGGTCAATATGAAACCAATACCTACAGCCACACCACCCTGAACAAGCCCAATCTCGTCTGATCTTGGAAGACAAGCCGCGCCAGGCCTAGTTAGTACATGGATGGGAGACCACCTGGGAATACCAGGTGCTGTAGGCCTTTATTTTTCTCTTTTGATCCGGCTTCCTTCAATGCTGGTTTTGAGATGTATAAGTGATGTAGGTCATTAGGAAGCCAAAACCTACAGCCACAACACCCTGAACAAGCCCAATCTCGTCTGATCTTGGAAGCTAAGCAGGACTGGGCCTGGTTAGTACTTGGATGGGAGACCACCTGGGAATACCAGGTGCTGTAGGCCTTTTTTTTTTCTCTCTTGTTCTGGCTTCCTTCAATGCTGGTGTTGAGATGTATAAGAGATGTAGGTCAATAGGAAACCAATACCTACAGCCGCTCCACCTTGAACAAGCACAATGTCGTCTGATCTTGAAAGATAAGCCGCGCCAGGCCTAGTTAGTACATGGATGGGAGACCACCTGGGAATACCAGGTGCTGTATCCTTTTTTTTTCTCTTTTGATCCGGCTTCCTTCAATGCTGGTTTTGAGATTATAAGAGATGTAGGTCAATAGGAAACCAATACCTACAGCCACACAACTCTGAACAAGCCCAATCTCTTTTGATCTTGGAAGCTAAGCAGGGCCGTACCTGGTTAGTACTTTAATGGGAGACCACCTGGGAATACCAGGTGCTGTAGGCCTTTTTTTTTTCTCTCTTGTTCCGGCTTCCTTCAATGCTGGTTTTGAGATGTATAAGAGATGTAGGTCAATAGGAAACCAATACCTACAGCCACTCCACCCTGAACAAGCCCAATCTCGTCTGATCTTGGAAGCTAAGCAGGGCTAGGCCTGGTTAGTACTTGGATGGGAGACCACCTGGGAATACCAGGTGCTGTAGGCTTTTTTTTTTTCTCTCTTGTTCCGGCTTCCTTCAATGCTGGTTTTGAGATATATAAGAGATGTAGGTCAATATGAAACCAATACCTACAGCCACACCACCCTGAACAAGCCCAATCTCGTCTGATCTTGGAAGCTAAGCAGAGCCGGGCCTGGTTAGTACTTGGATGCGAGACTACCTGGGAATACCGGGTGCTGTAGGCCTTTTTTTTTTTCTCTCTAGTTCCGACTTCCTTCAATGCTGGTTTTGAGATGTATAAGAGATGTAGGTCAATAGGAAACCAAAACCTACAGCTACACATCTCTAAACAAGCCCAATCTCGTCTGATCTTGGAAGCTAAGCAGGGCTAGGCCTCGTTAGTACTTGGATGGGAGACCACCTGGGAATAACAGGTGCTTTAGGCTTTTTTTTTTTCTCTCTTGTTCCGGCTTCCTTCAATGCTTGTTTTTAGATGTATAAGAGATGTAGGTCAATAGGAAAATAATACCTACCTACAGCCACACCACCCTGAACAAGCCCAATCTCATCTGATCTTGGAAGCTAAGCAGGGCTGGGCCTGGTTAGTACTTGGATGGGAGACCACCTGGGAATACCAGGTGCTGTAGGCTTTTTTTTTTCTCTTTTGATCGGGCTTCCTTCAATGCTGGTTTTCAGATGTATAAGTGATGTAGGTCATTAGGAAACCAAAACCTACAGCCACAACACCCTGAACAAGCCCAATCTCGTCTGATCTTGGAAGCTAAGCAGAGCCGGGCCTGGTTAGTACTTGGATGCGAGACTACCTGGGAATACCGGGTGCTGTAGGCCTTTTTTTTTTTCTCTCTAGTTCCGACTTCCTTCAATGCTGGTTTTGAGATGTATAAGAGATGTAGGTCAATAGGAAACCAAAACCTACAGCTACACATCTCTAAACAAGCCCAATCTCGTCTGATCTTGAAAGCTAAGCAGGTCCGGGCCTGGTTAGTACTTTTTTTTTTCTCTCTTGTTCTGGCTTCCTTCAATGCTGGTTTTAAAATGTATAAGTGATGTAGGTCATTAGGAAACCAATACCTACAGCCACACCACCTTGGACAAGCCCAATCTCGTCTGATCCTGGAAGCTAAGCAGGGCCGGGCCTGGTTAGTACTTTTTTTTTTCTCTCTTGTTCTGGTTTCCTTCAATGCTGGTTTTAAAATGTATAAGAGATGTAGGTCAATAGGAAAACGATACCTATAGCCAAACCACCCTGAACAAGCCCAATCTCATCTGATCTTGGAAGCTAAGCAGGGCTGGGCCTGGTTAGTACTTGGATGGGAGACCACCTGGATGGAAATACCAGGTGCTGTAGGCTTTTTTTTTTCTCTCTTGTTCCGGCCTCCTTCAATGCTGGTTTTGAGATGTATAAGAGATGTAGGTCAATAGGAAACCAATACCTATAGCCACACCACCCTGAACAAGCCCAATCTCGTCTGATCTTGAAAGATAAGCCGCGCCAGGCCTAGTTAGTGCATGGATGGGAGACCACCTGGGAATACCAGGTGCTGTAGGCTTTTTTTTTTCTCTTTTGATCGGGCTTCCTTCAATGCTGGTTTTCAGATGTATAAGTGATGTAGGTCATTAGGAAACCAAGACCTACAGCCACAACACCCTGAACAAGCCCAATCTCGTCTGATCTTGGAAGCTAAGCAGAGCCGGGCCTGGTTAGTACTTGGATGCGAGACTACCTGGGAATACCGGGTGCTGTAGGCCTTTTTTTTTTTCTCTCTTGTTCCGGCTTCCTTCAATGCTGGTTTCTAGATGTATAAGAGATGTAGGTCAATAAGAAAACAATACCTACAGCCACACCACCCTGAACAAGCCCAATCTCATCTGATCTTGAAAGCTAAGCAGGTCCGGGCCTGGTTAGTACTTTTTTTTTTCTCTCTTGTTCTGGTTTCCTTCAATGCTGGTTTTAAAATGTATAAGAGATGTAGGTCAATAGGAAAACGATACCTATAGCCAAACCACCCTGAACAAGCCCAATCTCATCTGATCTTGGAAGCTAAGCAGGGCTGGGCCTGGTTAGTACTTGGATGGGAGACCACCTGGATGGAAATACCAGGTGCTGTAGGCTTTTTTTTTTCTCTCTTGTTCCGGCCTCCTTCAATGCTGGTTTTCAGATGTATAAGAGATGTAGGTCAATAGGAAACCAATACCTACAGCCACACCACCCTGAACAAGCCCAATCTCGTCTGATCTTGGAAGCTAAGCAGAGCCAGGCCTGGTTAGTACTTGGATGGGAGACCACCTGGGAATACCAGGTGCTGTAGGCCCTTTTTTCTTCTCTCTTGTCCGGCTTCCTTCAATGCTGGTTTCTAGATGTATAAGAGATGTAGGTCAATAAGAAAACAATACCTGCAGCCACACCACCCTGAACAAGCCCAATCTCGTCTGATCTTGGAAGCTAAGCAGGGCTGGGCCTGGTTAGTACTTGGATGGGAGACCACCTGGAAATACCAGGTGCTGTAGGCTTTTTTTTTTCTCTCTTGTTCCGGCCTCCTTCAATGCTGGTTTTGAGATGTATAAGAGATGTAGGTCAATAGGAAACCAATACCTACAGCCACACCACCCTGAACAAGCCTGATCTTGGAAGCTAAGCAGAGCCGGGCCTGGTTAGTACTTGGGTGCGAGACCACCTGGGAATACCAGGTGCTGTAGGCCCTTTTTTTTTTCTCTCTTGTTCCGACTTCCTTCAATGCTGGTTTTTAGATGTATAAGAGATGTAGGTCAATAGGAAACCAATACCTACAGCCACACCACCCTGAACAAGCCTGATCTTGGAAGCTAAGCAGAGCCGGGCCTGGTTAGTACTTGGATGCGAGACCACCTGGGAATACCAGGTGCTGTAGGCCCTTTTTTTTTTCTCTCTTGTTCCGACTTCCTTCAATGCTGGTTTTGAGATGTATAAGAGATGTAGGTCAATAGGAAGCCAATACCTACAGCCACACCACCCTAAACAAGCCCAATCTCGTCTGATCTTGGAAGCTAAGCAGGGCTGGGCCTGGTTAGTACTTGGATGGGAGACCACCTGGAAATACCAGGTGCTGTAGGCTTTTTTTTTTCTCTCTTGTTCCGGCCTCCTTCAATGCTGGTTTTGAGATGTATAAGAGATGTAGGTCAATAGGAAACCAATACCTACAGCCACACCACCCTGAACAAGCCCAATCTCGTCTGATCTTGAAAGCTAAGCAGGTCCGGGCCTGGTTAGTACTTTTTTTTTTCTCTCTTGTTCTGGCTTCCTTCAATGCTGGTTTTAAAATG
Organism: Mixophyes australis; assembly: GCA_036250195.1. Classification (NCBI taxonomy): domain Eukaryota; kingdom Metazoa; phylum Chordata; class Amphibia; order Anura; family Limnodynastidae; genus Mixophyes; species Mixophyes australis. Next base: position 75,543,027 of record JAVHZZ010000003.1, read on the forward strand.
TATAAGTGATGTAGGTTATTAGGAAACCAATACCTACAGCCACACCACCCTGGACAAGCCCAATCTCGTCTGATCTTGGAAGCTAAGCAGGGCCGGGACTGGTTAGTACTTGGATCGGAGACCACCTGGGAATACCAGGTGCTGTAGGCCTTTTTTTTTTTCTCTCTTGTTCCGGCTTCCTTCAATGCTTGTTTTTAGATGTATAAGAGATGTAGGTCAATAGGAAAACAATACCTACAGCCACACCACCCTGAACAAGCCCAATCTTGTCTGATCTTGGAAGCTAAGCAGGGCTGGGCCTGGTTAGTACTTGGATGGGAGACCACCTGGAAATACCAGGTGCTGTAGGCTTTTTTTTTTCTCTCTTGTTCCGGCCTCCTTCAATGCTGGTTTTGAGATGTATAAGAGATGTAGGTCAATAGGAAACCAATACCTACAGCCACACCACCCTGAACAAGCCCAATCTCGTCTGATCTTGGAAGCTAAGCAGAGCCAGGCCTGGTTAGTACTTGGATGGGAGACCACCTGGTAATACCAGGTGCTGTAGGCCTTTTTTTCTTCTCTCTTGTTCCGGCTTTCTTCAATGCTGGTTTTGAGATGTATAAGAGATGTAGGTCAATAGGAAACCAATACCTACAGCCACTGCACCCTGAGCAAGCCCAATCTCGTCTGATCTTGGAAGCTAAGCAGGGCTAGGCCTGGTTAGTACTTGGATGGGAGACCACCTGGGAATACCAGGTGCTGTAGGCTTTTTTTTTTTCTCTCTTGTTCCGGCTTCCTTCAATGCTGGTTTTGAGATATATAAGAGATGTAGGTCAATATGAAACCAATACCTACAGCCACACCACCCTGAACAAGCCCAATCTCGTCTGATCTTGGAAGCTAAGCAGGGCTGGGCCTGGTTAGTACTTGGATGGGAGACCACCTGGAAATACCAGGTGCTGTAGGCTTTTTTTTTTTCTCTCTTGTTCCGGCCTCCTTCAATGCTGGTTTTGAGATGTATAAGAGATGTAGGTCAATAGGAAACCAATACCGACAGCCACACCACCCTGAACAAGCCCAATCTCGTCTGATCTTGGAAGCTAAGCAGAGCCAGGCCTGGTTAGTACTTGGATGGGAGACCACCTGGTAATACCAGGTGCTGTAGGCCTTTTTTTCTTCTCTCTTGTTCCGGCTTCCTTCAATGCTGGTTTTGAGATGTATAAGAGATGTAGGTCAATAGGAAACCAATACCTACAGCCACTCCACATTGAACAAGCCCAATCTCGTCTGATCTTGGAAGCTAAGCAGGGCTAGGCCTGGTTAGTACTTGGATGGGAGACCACCTGGGAATACCAGGTGCTGTAGGCTTTTTTTTTTTCTCTCTTGTTCCGGCTTCCTTCAATGCTGGTTTTGAGATATATAAGAGATGTAGGTCAATATGAAACCAATACCTACAGCCACACCACCCTGAACAAGCCCAATCTCGTCTGATCTTGGAAGCTAAGCAGGGCTAGGCCTCGTTAATACTTGGATGGGAGACCACCTGGGAATAACAGGTGCTATAGGCTTTTTTTTTTCTCTCTTGTTCCGGCTTCCTTCAATGCTGGTTTTCAGATGTATAAGTGATGTAGGTCATTAGGAAACCAAAACCTACAGCCACAACACCCTGAACAAGCCCAATCTCGTCTGATCTTGGAAGCTAAGCAGAGCCGGGCCTGGTTAGTACTTGGATGCGAGACTACCTGGGAATACCGGGTGCTGTAGGCCTTTTTTTTTTTCTCTCTAGTTCCGACTTCCTTCAATGCTGGTTTTTAGATGTATAAGAGATGTAGGTCAATAGGAAACCAATACCTACAGCCACACCACCCTGAACAAGCCTGATCTTGGAAGCTAAGCAAAGCCGGGCCTGGTTAGTACTTGGGTGCGAGACCACCTGGGAATACCAGGTGCTGTAGGCCCTTTTTTTTTTCTCTCTTGTTCCGACTTCCTTCAATGCTGGTTTTTAGATGTATAAGAGATGTAGGTCAATAGGAAACCAATACCTACAGCCACACCACCCTGAACAAGCCTGATCTTGGAAGCTAAGCAGAGCCGGGCCTGGTTAGTACTTGGATGCGAGACCACCTGGGAATACCAGGTGCTGTAGGCCCTTTTTTTTTTCTCTCTTGTTCCGACTTCCTTCAATGCTGGTTTTGAGATGTATAAGAGATGTAGGTCAATAGGAAGCCAATACCTACAGCCACACCACCCTAAACAAGCCCAATCTCGTCTGATCTTGGAAGCTAAGCAGGGCTGGGCCTGGTTAGTACTTGGATGGGAGACCACCTGGAAATACCAGGTGCTGTAGGCTTTTTTTTTTCTCTCTTGTTCCGGCCTCCTTCAATGCTGGTTTTGAGATGTATAAGAGATGTAGGTCAATAGGAAACCAATACCTACAGCCACACCACCCTGAACAAGCCCAATCTCGTCTGATCTTGAAAGCTAAGCAGGTCCGGGCCTGGTTAGTACTTTTTTTTTTCTCTCTTGTTCTGGCTTCCTTCAATGCTGGTTTTAAAATGTATAAGTGATGTAGGTTATTAGGAAACCAATACCTACAGCCACACCACCCTGGACAAGCCCAATCTCGTCTGATCTTGGAAGCTAAGCAGGGCCGGGACTGGTTAGTACTTGGATCGGAGACCACCTGGGAATACCAGGTGCTGTAGGCTTTTTTTTTTTTCTCTCTTGTTCCGGCTTCCTTCAATGCTTGTTTTTAGATTTATAAGAGATGTAGGTCAATAGGAAACCAATACCTACAGCCACACCACCCTGAACAAGCCCAATCTCGTCTGATCTTGGAAGCTAAGCAGAGCCGGGCCTGGTTAGTACTTGGATGGGAGACCACCTGGGAATACCAGGTGCTGTAGGCCTTTTTTTCTTCCCTCTTGTTCCGGCTTCCTTCAATGCTGGTTTCTAGATGTATAAGAGATGTAGGTCAATAAGAAAACAATACCTACAGCCACACCACCCTGAACAAGCCCAATCTCGTCTGCTCTTGGAAGCTAAGCAGGGACGGGCCTGGTTAGTACTTGGATGGGAGACCACCTGGGAATACCAGGTGCTGTAGGCTTTTTTTTTTTCTCTCTTGTTCCGGCTTCCTTCAATGCTGGTTTTTAGATGTATAAGAGATGTAGGTCAATAGCAAAACAATACCTACAGCCGCACCACCCTGAACAAGCCCAATCTCATCTGATCTTGGAAGCTAAGCAGGGACGGGCCTGGTTAGTACTTGGATGGGAGACCACCTGGGAATACCAGGTGCTGTAGGCCTTTTTTTTTTCTCTCTTGTTCCGGCTTCCTTCAATGCTGGTATTGAGATGTATAAGAGATGTAGGTCAATAAGAAACCAATACCTACAGCCACACCACCCTGAACAAGCCCAATCTCGTCTGATCTTGGAAGCTAAGCAGGGCCAGGCTTGGTTAGTACTTGGATGGGAGACCACCTGGGAATACCAGGTGCTATAGGCTTTTTTTTTTTCTCTCTTGTTCCGGCTTCCTTCAATGCTGGTTTTGAGATTATAAGAGATGTAGGTCAATAGGAAACCAATACCTACAGCCACACAACTCTGAACAAGCCCAATCTCTTTTGATCTTGGAAGCTAAGCAGGGCAGTACCTGGTTAGTACTTTAATGGGAGACCACCTGGGAATACCAGGTGCTGTAGGCCCTTTTTTTTTCTCTCTTGTTCCGGCTTCCTTCAATGCTGGTTTTGAGATGTATAAGAGATGTAGGTCAATAGGAAACCAATACCTACAGCCACTCCACCCTGAACAAGCCCAATCTCATCTGATCTTGGAAGCTAAGCAGGGCTAGGCCTGGTTAGTACTTGGATGGGAGACCACCTGGGAATACCAGGTGCTGTAGGCTTTTTTTTTTTCTCTCTTGTTCCGGCTTCCTTCAATGCTGGTTTTGAGATATATAAGAGATGTAGGTCAATATGAAACCAATACCTACAGCCACACCACCCTGAACAAGCCCAATCTCGTCTGATCTTGGAAGCTAAGCAGGGCTAGGCCTCGTTAGTACTTGGATGGGAGACCACCTGGGAATAACAGGTGCTATAGGCTTTTTTTTTTTCTCTCTTGTTCCGGCTTCCTTCAATGCTTGTTTTTAGATGTATAAGAGATGTAGGTCAATAGGAAAATAATACCTACAGCCACACCACCCTGAACAAGCCCAATCTCGTCTTATCTTGGAAGCTAAGCAGGGCTGGGCCTGGTTAGTACTTGGATGGGAGACCACCTGGAAATACCAGGTGCTGTAGGCTTTTTTTTTTCTCTCTTGTTCCGGCCTCCTTCAATGCTGGTTTTGAGATGTATAAGAGATGTAGGTCAATAGGAAACCAATACCTACAGCCACACCACCCTGAACAAGCCCAATCTCGTCTGATCTTGAAAGATAAGCCACGCCAGGCCTAGTTAGTGCATGGATGGGAGACCACCTGGGAATACCAGGTGCTGTAGGCTTTTTTTTTTCTCTCTTGTTCCGGCTTCCTTCAATGCTGGTTTCTAGATGTATAAGAGATGTAGGTCAATATGAAAACAATACCTACAGCCACACCACCCTGAACAAGCCCAATCTCATCTGATCTTGGAAGCTAAGCAGGGCCGGGCCTGGTTAGTACTTGGATGGGAGACCACCTGGGAATACCAGGTGCTGTAGGCCTTTTTTTTTTCTCTCTTGTTCTGGCTTCCTTCAATGCTGGTGTTGAGATGTATAAGAGATGTAGGTCAATAGGAAACTAATACCTACAGCCACTCCACCTTGAACAAGCACAGTCTCGTCTGATCTTGAAAGATAAGCCGCGCCAGGCCTAGTTAGTACATGGATGGGAGACCACCTGGGAATACCAGGTGCTGTAGTCCTTTTTTTCTTCTCTCTTGTTCCGGCTTCCTTCAATGCTGGTTTCTAGATGTACAAGAGATGTAGGTCAATATGAAAACAATACCTACAGCCACACCACCCTGAACAAGCCCAATCTCATCTGATCTTGGAAGCTAAGCAGGGCCGGGCCTGGTTAGTACTTGGATGGGAGACCACCTGGAAATACCAGGTGCTGTAGGCTTTTTTTTTCTCTCTTGTTCCGGCCTCCTTCAATGCTGGTTTTGAGATGTATAAGAGATGTAGGTCAATAGGAAACCAATACCTACAGCCACACCACCCTGAACAAGCCCAATCTCGTCTGATCTTGAAAGCTAAGCAGGTCCGGGCCTGGTTAGTACTTTTTTTTTTCTCTCTTGTTCTGGCTTCCTTCAATGCTGGTTTTAAAATGTATAAGTGATGTAGGTTATTAGGAAACCAATACCTACAGCCACACCACCCTAGACAAGCCCAATCTCGTCTGATCTTGGAAGCTAAGCAGGTCCGGGCCTGGTTAGTACTTGGATGGGAGACCACCTGGGAATACCAGGTGCTGTAGGCCTTTTTTTTTTCTCTCTTGTTCCGGCTTCCTTCAATGCTTGTTTTTAGATGTATAAGAGATGTAGGTCAATAGGAAAACAATACCTACAGCCACACCACACTGAACAAGCCCAATCTCGTCTGATCTTGGAAGCTAAGCAGGGCTGGGCCTGGTTAGTACTTGGATGGGAGACCACCTGGAAATAGCAGGTGCTGTAGGCTTTTTTTTTTCTCTCTTGTTCCGGCCTCCTTCAATGCTGGTTTTGAGATGTATAAGAGATGTAGGTCAATAGGAAACCAATGCCTACAGCCACACCACCCTGAACAAGCCCAATCTCGTCTGATCTTGGAAGCTAAGCAGAGCCGGGCCTGGTTAGTACTTGGATGGGAGACCACCTGGGAATACCAGGTGCTGTAGGCCTTTTTTTCTTCTCTCTTGTTCCGGCTTCCTTCAATGCTGGTTTCTAGATGTATAAGAGATGTAGGTCAATAGGAAAACAATACCTACAGCCACACCACCCTGAACAAGCCCAATCTCATCTGATCTTGGAAGCTAAGCAGGGCTGGGCCTGGTTAGTACTTGGGTGGGAGACCACCTGGGAATACCAGGTGCTGTAGGCCTTTTTTTTTTCTCTCTTGTTCCGGCTTCCTTCAATGCTGATTTTGAGATTATAAGAGATGTAGGTCAATACAAAACCAATACCTACAGCTACACATCTCTGAACAAGCCCAATCTCGTTTGATCTTGGAAGCTAAGCAGGGCAGGACCTGGTTTGTACTTTGATGGGAGACCACCTGGGAATACTAGGTGCTGTAGGCCTTTTTTTTTTCTCTCTTGTTCCGGCTTCCTTCAATGCTGGTTTTGAGATGTATAAGAGATGTAGGTCATTAGGAAACCAATACCTACAGCCACACCACCCTGAACAAGCCCAATCTCGTCTGATCTTGGAAGCTAAGCAGGGCCGGGCCTGGTTAGTACTTGGATGGGAGACCACCTGGCAATACCAGCTGCTGTAGGACTTTTTTTTTAATCTCTCTTGTTCCGGCTTCCTTCAATGCTGGTTTTGAGATGTATAAGAGATGTAGGTCAATACGAAGCCAATACCTACAACCACTCCACCTTGAACAAGCCTAATCTCGTCTGATCTTGGAAGCTAAGCAGAGCCCGGCCTGGTTAGTACTTGGATGGGAGACCACCTGGGAATACCAGGTGCTGTAGTCCTTTTTTTCTTCTCTCTTGTTCCGGCTTCCTTCAATGCTGGTTTCTAGATGTATAAGAGATGTAGGTCAATATAAAAACAATACCTACAGCCACACCACCCTGAACAAGCCTAATCTCATCTGATCGTGGAAGCTAAGCAGGGCCGGGCCTGGTTAGTACTTGGATGGGAGACCACCTGGGAATACCAGGTGCTGTAGGCCTTTTTTTTTTCTCTCTTGTTCTGGCTTCCTTCAATGCTGGTGTTGAGATGTATAAGAGATGTAGGTCAATAGGAAACTAATACCTACAGCCACTCCACCTTGAACAAGCACAATCTCGTCTGATCTTGAAAGATAAGCTGCGCCAGGCCTAGTTAGTACATGGATGGGAGACCACCTGGGAATACCAGGTGCTGTAGGCCTTTTTTTCTTCTCTCTTGTTCCGGCTTCCTTCAATGCTGGTTTCTAGATGTATAAGAGATGTAGGTCAATAAGAAAACAATACCTACAGCCACACCACCCTGAACAAGCCCAATCTCATCTGATCTTGGAAGCTAAGCAGGGCCGGGACTGGTTAGTACCTGGGTGGGAGACCACCTGGGAATACCAGGTGCTGTAGGCCTTTTTTTTTCTCTCTTG
>JAVHZZ010000003.1:75562788-75565288 GCA_036250195.1 Mixophyes australis
TTCAATGCTTGTTTTTAGATGTATAAGAGATGTAGGTCAATAGGAAACCAGTACCTACAGCCACACCACACTGAACAAGCCCAATCTCGTCTGATCTTGGAAGCTAAGCAGGGCTGGGCCTGGTTAGTACTTGGATGGGAGACCACCTGGAAATACCAGGTGCTGTAGGCTTTTTTTTTCTCTCTTGTTCCGGCCTCCTTCAATGCTGGTTTTGAGATGTATAAGTGATGTAGGTCATTAGGAAACCAAATCCTACAGCCACAACACCCTGAACAAGCCCAATCTCGTCTGATCTTGGAAGCTAAGCAGAGCCGGGCCTGGTTAGTACTTGGATGCGAGACCACCTGGGAATACCAGGTGCTGTAGGCATTTTTTTTTTCTCTCTTGTTCCGACTTCCTTCAATGCTGGTTTTGAGATGTATAAGAGATGTAGGTCAATAGGGAACCAATACCTACAGCCACACCACCCTGAACAAGCCCAATCTCGTCTGATCTTGAAAGCTAAGCAGGTCCGGGCCTGGTTAGTACTTTATTTTTTCTCTCTTGTTCTGGCTTCCTTCAATGCTGGTTTTGAGATGTATAAGTGATGTAGGTCATTAGGAAACCAATACCTACAGCCACACCACCCTGAACAAGCCCAATCTCGTCTGATCTTGGAAGCTAAGCAGTGACGGGCCTGGTTAGTACTTGGATGGGAGACCACCTGGGAATACCAGGTGCTGTAGGCCTTTTTTTTTTCTCTCTTGTTCCGGCTTCCTTTAATGCTGGTTTTTAGATGTATAAGAGATGTAGGTCAATAGGAAAACAATACCTACAGCCACACCACCCTGAACAAGCCCAATCTCGTCTGATCTTGGAAGCTAAGCAGTGCCAGGCCTGGTTAGTACTTGGATGCGAGACCACCTGGGAATACCAGGTGCTGTATGCCCTTTTTTTTTCTCTCTTGTTCCGACTTTCTTCAATGCTGGTTTTGAGATCTATAAGAGATGTAGGTCAATAAGAAACCAATGCCTACAGCCACACCACCCTGAACAAGCCCAATTTCGTCTGATCTTGGAAGCTAAGCAGGGCTGGGCCTGGTTAGTACTTGGATGGGAGACCACCTGGAAATACCAGGTGCAGAAGGCTTTTTTTTTTCTCTCTTGTTCCGGCCTCCTTCAATGCTGGTTTTGAGATGTATAAGAGATATAGGTCAATAGGAAACCAATGCCTACAGCCACACCACCCTGAACAAGCCCAATCTCGTCTGATCTTGAAAGCTACGCAGGTCCGGGCCTGGTTAGTACTTTTTTTTTTCTCTCTTGTTCTGGCTTCCTTCAATGCTGGTTTTAAAATGTATAAGTGATGTAGGTCATTAGAAAACAAATACCTACAGCCACACCACCCTGGACAAGCCCAATCTCATCTGATCTTGGAAGCTAAGCAGGGCCTGGCCTGGTTAGTACTTGGATGGGAGACCACCTGGGAATACCAGGTGCTGTAGGCCTTTTTTTCTTCTCTCTTGTTCCGGCTTCCTTCAATGCTGGTTTCTAGATGTATAAGAGATGTAGGTCAATAGGAAACTAATACCTACAGCCACTCCACCTTGAACAAGCACAATCTCGTCTGATCTTGAAAAATAAGCCGCGCCAGGCCTAGTTAGTACATGGATGGGAGACCACCTGGGAATATCAGGTGCTGTAGGCCTTTTTTTTTCTCTTTTGATCCGGCTTCCTTCAATGCTGGTTTTCAGATGTATAAGTGATGTAGGTCATTAGGAAACCAAATCCTACAGCCACAACACCCTGAACAAGCCCAATCTCGTCTGATCTTGGAAGCTAAGCAGAGCCGGGCCTGGTTAGTACTTGGATGCGAGACGACCTGGGAATACCAGGTGCTGTAGGCATTTTTTTTTTCTCTCTTTTCCGGCTTCCTTCAATGCTGGTTTTGAGATGTATAAGAGATATAGGTCAATAGGAAACCAATGCCTACAGCCACACCACCCTGAACAAGCCCAATCTCGTCTGATCTTGAAAGCTAAGCAGGTCCGGGCCTGGTTAGTACTTTTTTTTTTCTCTCTTGTTCTGGCTTCCTTCAATAATGGTTTTAAAATGTATAAGTGATGTAGGTCATTAGAAAACAAATACCTACAGCCACACCACCCTGGACAAGCCCAATCTCATCTGATCTTCGAAGCTAAGCAGGGCCTGGCCTGGTTAGTACTTGGATGGGAGACCACCTGGGAATACCAGGTGCTGTAGGCCTTTTTTTCTTCTCTCTTGTTCCGGCTTCCTTCAATGCTGGTTTCTAGATGTATAAGAGATGTAGGTCAATATGAAAACAATACCTACAGCCACACCACCCTGAACAAGCCCAATCTCATCTGATCTTGGAAGCTAAGAAGGGCCAGGCCTGGTTAGTACTTGGATGGGAGACCACCTGGGAATACCAGGTGCTGTAGGCCTTTTTTTTTTCTCTCTTGTTCTGGCTTCCTTCAATGCTGGTGTTGAGATGTATAAGA
>JAVHZZ010000003.1:75582788-75585288 GCA_036250195.1 Mixophyes australis
CCTGGGAATACCAGGTGCTGTAGGCCCTTTTTTTTTCTCTCTTGTTCCGACTTTCTTCAATGCTGGTTTTGAGATCTATAAGAGATGTAGGTCAATAAGAAACCAATACCTACAGCCACACCACCCTGAACAAGCCCAATCTCGTCTGATCTTGGAAGCTAAGCAGGGGTGGGCCTGGTTAGTACTTGGATGGGAGACCACCTGGAAATACCAGGTGCAGTAGGCTTTTTTTTTTCTCTCTTGTTCCGGCCTCCTTCAATGCTGGTTTTGAGATGTATAAGAGATATAGGTCAATAGGAAACCAATACCTACAGCCACACCACCCTGAACAAGCCCAATCTCGTCTGATCTTGAAAGCTAAGCAGGTCCGGGCCTGGTTAGTACTTTTTTTTTTCTCTCTTGTTCTGGCTTCCTTCAATGCTGGTTTTAAAATGTATAAGTGATGTAGGTCATTAGAAAACCAATACCTACAGCCACACCACCCTGGACAAGCCCAATCTCATCTGATCTCGGAAGCTAAGCAGGCCCTGGCCTGGTTAGTACTTGGATGGGAGACCACCTGGGAATACCAGGTGCTGTAGGCCTTTTTTTTTTCTCTCTTGTTCCGGCTTCCTTCAATGCTTGTTTTTAGATGTATAAGAGATGTAGGTCAATAGGAAAACAATACCTACAGCCACACTACCCTGTACAAGCCCAATCTCGTCTGATCTTGTAAGCTAAGCAGTGCTGGGCCTGGTTAGCACTTGGATGGGAGACCACGAGGAAATACCAGATGCTGTAGGCTTTTTTTTTTCTCTCTTGTTCCGGCCTCCTTCAATGCTGGTTTTGAGATGTATAAGAGATGTAGGTCAATAGGAAACCAATACCTACAGCCACACCACCCTGAACAAGCCCAATCTCGTCTGATCTTGAAAGCTAAGCAGGTCCGGGCCTGGTTAGTACTTTTTTTTTTCTCTCTTGTTCTGGCTTCCTTCAATGCTGGTTTTAAAATGTATAAGTGATGTAGGTCATTAAGAAACCAATACCTACAGCCACACCACCCTGGACAAGCCCAATCTCATCTGATCTTGGAAGCTAAGCAGGGCCGGGCCTGGTTAGTACTTGGATGGGAGACCACCTGGGAATACCAGGTGCTGTAAGCCTCTTTTTTTTTCTCTCTTGTTCCGGCTTCCTTCAATGCTTGTTTTTAGATGTATAAGAGGAAAACAATACCTACAGCCACACCACCCTGAACAAGCCCAATCTCATCTGATCTTGGAAGCTAAGCAGGGCCAGGCCTGGTTAGTACTTGGATGGGAGACCACCTGGGAATACCAGGTGCTGTAGGCCTTTTTTTTTCTCTCTTGTTCCAGCTTCCTTCAATGCTGGTTTTGAGATTATAAGAGATGTAGGTCAATCCAAAACCAATACCTACAGCCACACCACCCTGAACAAGCCCAATCTCGTTTGATCTTGGAAGCTAAGCAGAGCCGGGGCTGGTTAGTACTTGGATGCGAGACCACCTGGGAATACCAGGTGCTGTAGGCCCTTTTTTTTTTCTCTCTTGTTCCGACTTCCTTCAATGCTGGTTTTGAGATGTATAAGAGATGTAGGTCAATAGGAAACCAATGCCTACAGCCACACCACCCTGAACAAGCCCAATCTCGTCTGATCTTGGAAGCTAAGCAGGTCTGGGCCTGGTTAGTACTTGGATGGGAGACCACCTGGAAATACCAGGTGCTGTAGGCTTTTTTTTTTCTCTCTTGTTCCGTCCTCCTGCAATGCTGGTTTTGAGATGGATAAGAGATGTAGGTCAATAGGAAACCAATACCTACAGCCACACCACCCTGAACAGGCCCAATCTCGTCTGATCTTGAAAGCTAAGCAGGTCCGGGCCTGGTTAGTACTTTTTTTTTTCTATCTTGTTCTGGCTTCCTTCAATGCTGGTTTTAAAATGTATAAGTGATGTAGGTCATTTCAAAACCAATACCTACAGCCACACCACCCTGGACAAGCCCAATCTCGTCTGATCTTGGAAGCTAAGCAGGGCCAGGCCTGGTTAGTACTTGGATGGGAGACCACCTGGGAATACCAGGTGCTGTAGGCCTTTTTTTTTTCTCTCTTGTTCCGGCCTCCTTCAATGCTGGTTTTGAGATGTATAAGAGATGTAGGTCAATAGGAAGCCAATACCTACAGCCACACCACCCTGAACAAGCCCAATCTCGTCTGATCTTGAAAACTAAGCAGGTCAGGGCCTGGTTAGTACTTTTTTTTTTCTCTCTTGTTCTGGCTTCCTTCAATGCTGGTTTTAAAATGTATAAGTGATGTAGGTCATTAGGAAACCAATACCTACAGCCACACCACCCTGGACAAGCCCAATCTCATCTGATCTTGGAAGCTAAGCAGGGCCGGGCCTGGTTAGTACTTGGATGGGAGACCACCTGGGAATACCAGGTGCTGTAGGCCTTTTTTTTTTTCTCTCTTGTTCCGGCTTCCTTCAATGCTTGTTTTTAGATGTATA
>JAVHZZ010000003.1:75590288-75597788 GCA_036250195.1 Mixophyes australis
GAACAAGCCCAATCTCGTCTGATCTTGGAAGCTAAGCAGGGCTGGGCCTGGTTAGTACTTGGATGGGAGACCACCTGGAAATACCAGGTGCTGTAGGCTTTTTTTTTCTCTCTTGTTACGGCCTCCTTCAATGCTGGTTTTGAGATGTATAAGAGATGTAGGTCAATAGGAAACCAATACCTACAGCCACACCACCCTGAACAAGCCCAATCTCATCTGATCTTGGAAGCTAAGCAGAGCCGGGCCTGGTTAGTACTTGGATGGGAGACCACCTGGGAATACCAGGTGCTGTAGGCCTTTTTTTCTTCTCTCTTGTTTCGGCTTCCTTCAATGCTGGTTTCTAGATGTATAAGAGATGTAGGTCAATACAAAGACAATACCTACAGCCACACCACCCTGAACAAGCCTAATCTCATCTGATCTTGGAAGCTAAGCAGCGCCAGGCTTGGTTAGTACTTGGATGGGGACCACCTGGGAATACGAGGTGCTGTAGGCCTTTTTTTTTTCTCTCTTGTTCTGGCTTCCTTCAATGCTGGTGTTGAGATGTATAAGAGATGTAGGTCAATAGGAAACTACTACCTACAGCCACTCCACCTTGAACAAGCACAATCTCGTCTGATCTTGAAAGATAAGCCGCGCCAGGCCTAGTTAGTACATGGATGGGAGACCACCTGGGAATACCAGGTGCTGTAGGCCTTTTTTTTTCTCTTTTGATCCGGCTTCCTTCAATGCTGGTTTTGAGATGTATAAGTGATGTAGGTCATTAGGAAACCAATACCTACAGCCACACCACCCTGAACAAGCCCAATCTCATTTGATCTTGGAAGCTAAGCAGGGCCAGGCCTAGTTAGTACTTGGATGGGAGACCACCTGGGAATACCAGGTGCTGTAGGCTTTTTTTTTTTCTCTCTTGTTCCGGCTTCCTTCAATGCGGGTTTTTAGATGTATAAGAGATGTAGGTCAATAGGAAAACAATACCTACAGCCGCACCACCCTGAACAAGCCCAATCTCGTCTGATCTTGGAAGCTAAGCAGAGCCGGGCCTGGTTAGTACTTGGATGGGAGACCACCTGGGAATACCAGGTGCTGTAGGCCTTTTCTTCTTCTCTCGTGTTCGGGCTTCCTTCAATGCTGGTTTTTAGATGTATAAGAGATGTAGGTCAATAGGAAAACAATACCTACAGCCGCACCACCCTGAACAAGCCCAATCTCGTCTGATCTTGGAAGCTAAGCAGGGATGGGCCTGGTTAGTACTTGGATGGGAGACCACCTGGGAATACCAGGTGCTGTAGGCCTTTTTTTTTTCTCTCTTGTTCCGGCTTCCTTCAATGCTGGTTTTTAGATGTATAAGAGATGTAGGTCAATAGGAAACCAATACCTACAGCCACACCACCCTGAACAAGCTCAATCTCGTCTGGTCTTGGAAGCTAAGCAGAGCCGTGGCTGGTTAGTACTTGGATGCGAGACCACCTGGGAATACCAGGTGCTGTAGGCCCTTTTTTTTTTCTCTCTTCTTCCGACTTTATTCAATGCTGGTTTTGAGATGTATAAGAGATGTAGGTCAATAGGAAGCCAATACCTACAGCCACACCACCCTGAACAAGCCCAATCTTGTCTGATCTTGGAAGCTAAGCAGGGCTGGGCTGGTTAGTACTTGGATGGGAGACCTCCTGGAAATACCAGGGGCTGTAGGCTTTTTTTTTTTCTCTCTTGTTCCGGCCTCCTTCAATGCTGGTTTTGAGATGTATAAGAGATGTAGGTCAATAGGAAACCAATACCTACAGCCACACCACCCTGAACAAGCCCAATCTTGTCTGATCTTGAAAGCTAAGCAGGTTCGGGCCTGGTTAGTACTTTTTTTTTTCTCTCTTGTTCTGGCTTCCTTCAATGCTTGTTTTTAGATGTATAAGAGATGTAGGTCAATAAGAAAACAATACCTACAGCCACAGCACCCTGAACAATCCCAATCTCGTTTGATCTTGGAAGCTAAGCAGGGCTGGGCCTGGTTAGTACTTGGATGGGAGACCACCTGGAAATACCAGGTGCTGTAGGCTTTTTTTTTTCTCTCTTGTTCCGGCCTCCTTCAATGCTGGTTTTGAGATGTATAAGAGATGTAGGTCAATAGGAAAACAATACCTACTGCCACACCACCCTGAACAAGCCCAATCTCATCTGATCTTGGAAGTTAAGCAGGGCTGGGCCTGGTTAGTACTTGGATGGGAGACCACCTGGAAATACCAGGTGCTGTAGGCATATTTTTTCTCTCTTGTTCCGGCCTCCTTCAATGCTGGTTTTGAGATGTATAAGAGATGTAGGTCAATAGGAAACCAATACCTACAGCCACACCACCCTGAACAAGCCCAATCTCGTCTGATCTTGGAAGCTAAGCAGAGCCGGGCCTGGTTAGTACTTGGATGGGAGACCACCTGGGAATACCAGGTGCTGTAGGCCTTTTTTTTTCTCTTTTGATCCGGCTTCCTTCAATGCTGGTTTTGAGATGTATAAGTGATGTAGGTCATTAGGAAACCAATACCTACAGCCACACCACCCTGAACAAGCCCAATCTCATTTGATCTTGGAAGCTAAGCAGGGCCAGGCCTAGTTAGTACTTGGATGGGAGACCACCTGGGAATACCAGGTGCTGTAGGCTTTTTTTTTTTCTCTCTTGTTCCGGCTTCCTTCAATGCGGGTTTTTAGATGTATAAGAGATGTAGGTCAATAAGAAAACAATACCTACAGCAGCACCACCCTGAACAAGCCCAATCTCGTCTGATCTTGGAAGCTAAGCAGGGACGGGCCTGGTTAGTACTTGGATGGGAGACCACCTGGGAATACCAGGTGCTGTAGGCTTTTTTTTTTTCTCTCTTGTTCCGGCTTCCTTCAATGCTGGTTTTTAGATGTATAAGAGATGTAGGTCAATAGGAAACCAATACCTACAGCGACACCACCCTGAACAAGCCCAATCTCGTCTGATCTTGGAAGCTAAGCAGAGCCGGGGCTGGTTAGTACTTGGATGGGAGACCACCTGGGAATACCAGGTGCTGTAGGCCCTTTTTTTTTTCTCTCTTGTTCCGACTTCCTTCAATGCTGGTTTTGAGATGTATAAGAGATGTAGGTCAATAGGAAACCAATGCCAACAGCCACACCACCCTGAACAAGCCCAATCTCGTCTGATCTTGGAAGCTAAGCAGGGCCGGGCCTGGTTAGTACTTGGATGGGAGACCACCTGGGAATACCAGGTGCTGTAGGCCTTTTTTTTTTTCTCTCTTGTTCCGGCTTCCTTCAATGCTTGTTTTTAGATGAATAAGAGATGTAGGTCAATACGAAAACAATACCTACAGCCACACCACCCTGAACAAGCCCAATCTCATCTGATCTTGGAAGCTAAGCAGGGCTGGGCCTGGTTAGTACTTGGATGGGAGACCACCTGGAAATACCAGATGCTGTAGGCTTTTTTTTTTCTCTCTTGTTCCGGCCTCCTTCAATGCTGGTTTTGAGATGTATAAGAGATGTAGGTCAATAGGAAGCCAATACCTACAGCCACACCACCCTGAACAAGCCCAATCTCGTCTGATCTTGAAAACTAAGCAGGTCAGGGCCTGGTTAGTACTTTTTTTTTTCTCTCTTGTTCTGGCTTCCTTCAATGCTGGTTTTAAAATGTATAAGTGATGTAGGTCATTAGGCAACCAATACCTACAGCCACACCACCCTGGACAAGCCCAATCTCGTCTGATCTTGGAAGCTAAGCAGGGCCGGGCCTGGTTAGTACTTGGATGGGAGACCACCTGGGAATACCAGGTGCTGTAGGTCTTTTTTTTTTTCTCTCTTGTTCCGGCTTCCTTCAATGCTTGTTTTTAGATGTATAAGAGATGTAGGTCAAAAAGAAAAGAATACCTACAGCCACACCACCCTGAACAAGCCCAATCTCGTCTGATCTTGGAAGCTAAGCAGGGCTGGGCCTGGTTAGTACTTGGATGGGAGACCACCTGGAAATACCAGGTGCTGTAGGCTTTTTTTTTCTCTCTTGTTCCGGCCTCCTTCAATGCTGGTTTTGAGATGTATAAGAGATGTAGGTCAATAGGAAACCAATACCTACAGCCACACCACCCTGAACAAGCCCAATCTCGTCTGATCTTGGAAGCTAAGCAGAGCCGGGCCTGGTTAGTACTTTGATGGGAGACCACCTGGGAATACCAGGTGCTGTAGTTCTTTTTTTCTTCTCTCTTGTTCGCGCTTCCTTCAATGCTGGTTTTTAGATGTATAAGAGATGTAGGTCAATATGAAAACAATACCTACAGCCGCACCTCCCTGAACAAGCCCAATTTCGTCTGATCTTGGAAGCTAAGCAGGGACGAGCCTGGTTAGTACTTGGATGGGAGACCACCTGGGAATACCAGGTGCTGTAGGCCTTTTTTTTTTCTCTCTTGTTCCGGCTTCCTTCAATGCTGGTTTTTAGATGTATAAGAGATGTAGGTCAATAGGAAACCAATACCTACAGCCACACCACCCTGAACAAGCCCAATCTCGTCTGATCTTGGAAGCTAAGCAGAGCCGGGCCTGGTTAGTACTTGGATGGGAGACCACCTGGAAATACCAGGTGCTGTAGGCATTTTTTTTCTCTCTTGTTCCGGCCTCCTTCAATGCTGGTTTTGAGATGTATAAGAGATGTAGGTCAATAAGAAACCAATACCTACAGCCACACCACCCTGAACAAGTCCAATCTCGTCTGATCTTGGAAGCTAAGCAGAGCCGGGCCTGGTTAGTACTTGGATGGGAGACCACCTGGGAATACCAGGTGCTGTAGGCCTTTTCTTCTTCTCTCTTGTTCGGGCTTCCTTCAATGCTGGTTTTTAGATGTATAAGAGATGTAGGTCAATAGGAAAACAATACCTACAGCCGCACCACCCTGAACAAGCCCAATCTCGTCTGATCTTGGAAGCTAAGCAGGGACGGGCCTGGTTAGTACTTGGATGGGAGACCACCTGGGAATACCAGGTGCTGTAGGCCTTTTTTTTTTCTCTCTTGTTCCGGCTTCCTTCAATGCTGGTTTTTAGATGTATAAGAGATGTAGGTCAATAGGAAACCAATACCTACAGCCACACCACCCTGAACAAGCTCAATCTCGTCTGATCTTGGAAGCTAAGCAGAGCCGTGGCTGGTTAGTACTTGGATGCGAGACCACCTGGGAATACCAGGTGCTGTAGGCCCTTTTTTTTTTCTCTCTTCTTCCAACTTCATTCAATGCTGGTTTTGAGATGTATAAGAGATGTAGGTCAATAGGAAGCCAATACCTACAGCCACACCACCCTGAACAAGCCCAATCTTGTTTGATCTTGGAAGCTAAGCAGGGCTGGGCCTGGTTAGTACTTGGATGGGAGACCTCCTGGAAATACCAGGGGCTGTAGGCTTTTTTTTTTCTCTCTTGTTCCGGCCTCCTTCAATGCTGGTTTTGAGATGTATAAGAGATGTAGGTCAATAGGAAACCAATACCTACAGCCACACCACCCTGAACAAGCCCAATCTTGTCTGATCTTGAAAGCTAAGCAGGTTCGGGCCTGGTTAGTACTTTTTTTTTTCTCTCTTGTTCTGGCTTCCTTCAATGCTGGTTTTAAAATGTATAAGTGATGTAGGTCATTAAGAAAACAATACCTACAGCCACACCACCCTGGACAAGCCCAATCTCGTCTGATCTTGGAAGCTAAGCAGGGCCGGGCCTGGTTAGTACTTGGCTCAGAGACCACCTGGGAATACCAGGTGCTGTAGGCCTTTTTTTTTTTCTCTCTTGTTCCGGCTTCCTTCAATGCTTGTTTTTAGATGTATAAGAGATGTAGGTCAATAAGAAAACAATAGCTACAGCCACAGCACCCTGAACAATCCCAATCTCGTTTGATCTTGGAAGCTAAGCAGGGCTGGGCCTGGTTAGTACTTGGATGGGAGACCACCTGGAAATACCAGGTGCTGTAGGCTTTTTTTTTTCTCTCTTGTTCCGGCCTCCTTCAATGCTGGTTTTGAGATGTATAAGAGATGTAGGTCAATAAGAAAACAATACCTACTGCCACACCACCCTGAACAAGCCCAATCTCATCTGATCTTGGAAGTTAAGCAGGGCTGGGCCTGGTTACTACTTGGATGGGAGACCACCTGGAAATACCAGGTGCTGTAGGCATATTTTTTCTCTCTTGTTCCGGCCTCCTTCAATGCTGGTTTTGAGATGTATAAGAGATGTAGGTCAATAGGAAACCAATACCTACAGCCACACCACCCTGAACAAGCCCAATCTCGTCTGATCTTGGAAGCTAAGCAGAGCCGGGCCTGGTTAGTACTTGGATGGGAAACCACCTGGAAATACTAGGTGCTGTAGGCTTTTTTTTTTCTCTCTTGTTCCGGCCTCCTTCAATGCTGGTTTTGAGATGTATAAGAGATGTAGGTCAATAGGGAACCAATACCTACAGCCACACCACCCTGAACAAGCCCAATCTCGTCTGATCTTGGAAGCTAAGCAGGGACGGGCCCGGTTAGTACTTGGATGGGAGAGCACCTGGGAATACCAGGTGCTGTAGGCCCGTTTTTTTTCTCTCTTGTTACGGCTTCCTTCAATGCTGGTTTTTAGATGTATAAGAGATGTAGGTCAATAGGAAACCAATACCTACAGCCACACCACCCTGAACAAGCCCAATCTCGTCTGATCTTGGAAGCTAAGCAGAGCCGGGGCTGGTTAGTACATGGATGCGAGACCACCTGGGAATACCGGGTGCTGTAGGCCCTTTTTTTTTTCTCTCTTGTTCCGACTTCCTTCAATGCTGGTTTTGAGATGTATAAGAGATGTAGGTCAATAGTAAACCAATACCTACAGCCACACCACCCTGAACAAGCCCAATCTTGTCTGATCTTGGAAGCTAAGCAGGGCTGGGCCTGGTTATTACTTGGATGGGAGACCTCCTGGAAATACCAGGGGCTGTAGGCTTTTTTTTTTTTCTCTTGTTCCGGCCTCCTTCAATGCTGGTTTTGAGATGTATAAGAGATGTAGGTCAATAGGAAAACAATACCTACAGCCACACCACCCTGAACAAGCCCAATCTTGTCTGATCTTGAAAGCTAAGCCGGTCCGGGCCTGATTAGTACTTTTTTTTTTCTCTCTTGTTCTGGCTTCCTTCAATGCTGGTTTTAAAATGTATAAGTGATGTAGGTCATTAGGAAACCAATACCTACAGCCACACCACCCTGGACAAGCCCAATCTCATCTGATCTTGGAAGCTAAGCAGGGCCAGGCCTCGTTAGTACTTAGCTCAGAGACCACCTGGGAATACCAGGTGCTGTAGGCCTTTTTTTTTTTCTCTCTTGTTCCGGCTTCCTTCAATGCTTGTTTTTAGATGTATAAGAGATGTAGGTCAATAAAAAAACAATACCTACAGCCACAGCACCCTGAACAATCCCAATCTCGTTTGATCTTGGAAGCTAAGCAGGGCTGGGCCTGGTTAGTACTTGGATGGGAGACCACCT
>JAVHZZ010000003.1:75612788-75622788 GCA_036250195.1 Mixophyes australis
TTTTTTTCTCTCTTGTTCCGGCCTCCTTCAATGCTGGTTTTGAGATGTATAAGAGATGTAGGTCAATAGAAAACCAATACCTACAGCCACACCACCCTGAACAAGCCCAATCTCGTCTGATCTTGGAAACTAAGCAGAGCCGGGCCTGGTTAGTACTTGGATGGGAGACAACCTGGGAATACCAGGTGCTGTAGGTCTTTTTTTCTTCTCTCTTGTTCCGGCTTCCTTCAATGCTGTTTTCTAGATGTATAAGAGATGTAGGTCAATAGGAAAACAATACCTACAGCCACACCACCCTGAACAAGCCCAATCTTGTCTGATCTTGGAAGCTAAGCAGGGACGGGCCTGGTTAGTACTTGGATGGGAGACCACCTGGGAATACCAGGTGCTGTAGGCCTTTTTTTCTTCTCTCTTGTTCCGGCTTCCTTCAATGCTGTTTTCTAGATGTATAAGAGATGTAGGTCAATAGGCAAACAATACCTACAGCCACACCACCCTGAACAAGCCCAATCTCATCTGATCTTGGAAGCTAAGCAGGGACGGGCCTGGTTAGTATTTGGATGGGAGACCACCTGGGAATACCAGGTGCTGTAGGCCTTTTTTTTTTCTCTCTTGTTCTGGCTTCCTTCAATGCTGATTTTTAGATTATAAGAGATGTAGGGCAATAGGAAACCAATACCTACAACCACACCACCCTGAACAAGCCTGATCTTGGAAGCTAAGCAGAGCCGGGCCTGGTTAGTACTTGGATGCGAGACCACCTGGGGATACCAGGTGCTGTAAGCCCTTTTTTTTTTCTCTCTTGTTCCGACTTCCCTCAATGCTGGTTTTGAGATGTATAAGAGATGTAGGTCAATAGGAAACCAATACCTACAGCTACACCACCCTGAACAAGCCCAATCTCATCTGATCTTGGAAGCTAAGCAGGGCTGGGCCTGGTTAGTACTTGGATGGGAGACCACCTGGAAATACCAGGTGCTGTAGGCTTTTTTTTTTCTCTCTCGTTCCGGCCTCCTTCAATGCTGGTTTTGAGATGTATAAGAGATGTAGGTCAATAGGAAACCAATACCTACAGCCACACCACCCTGAACAAGCCCAATCTCGTTTGATCTTGGAAGCTAAGCAGAGCCGGGCCTGGTTAGTACTTGGATGGGAGACCACCTGGGAATACCAGGTGCTGTAGGCCTTTTTTTCTTCTCTCTTGTTCCGGCTTCCTTCAATGCTGGTTTCTAGATGTATAAGAGATGTAGGTCAATATGAAAACAATACCTACAGCCACACCACCCTGAACTAGCCCAATCTCGTCTGATCTTGGAAGCTAAGCAGGGACGGGCCTGGTTAGTACTTGGATGAGAGACCACCTGGGAATACCAGGTGCTGTAGGCCTTTTTTTCTTCTCTCTTGTTCCGGCTTCCTTCAATGCTGGTTTCTAGATGTATAAGAGATGTAGGTCAATAGGAAAACATTACCTACAGCCACACCACCCTGAACAAGCCCAATCTCGTCTGATCTTGGAAGCTAAGCAGGGACGGGCCTGGTTAGTACTTGGATGGGAGACCACCTGGGAATACCAGGTGCTGTAGGCCTTTTTTTTTTTCTCTCTTGTTCCGGCTTCCTTCAATGCTGGTTTTGAGATAATAAGAGATGTAGGTCAATAGGAAGCCAAAACCTACAGCTACACATCTCTAAACAAGCCCAATCTCGTCTGATCTTGGAAGCTAAGCAGCGCCAGGCCTGGTTAGTACTTGGATGGGAGACCACCTGGGAATACCAGGTGCTGTAGGCTTTTTTTTTTTCTCTCTTGTTCCGGCTTCCTTCAATGCTGGTTTTTAGATGTATAAGAGATGTAGGTCAATAGGAAACCAATACATACAGCCACACCACCCTGAACAAGCCTGATCTTGGAAGCTAAGCAGAGCCGGGGTTGGTTAGTACTTGGATGTGAGACCACCTGGGAATACCAGGTGCTGTAGGCCCTTTTTTTTTTCTCTCTTGTTCCGACTTCCTTCAATGCTGGTTTTGAGATGTATAAGAGATGTAGGTCAATAGGAAACCATTACCTACAGCGACACCACCCTGAACAAGCCCAATCTCGTCTGATCTTGGAAGCTAAGCAGGGCTGGGCCTGGTTAGTACTTGGATGGGAGACCACCTGGAAATACCAGGTGCTGTAGGCTTTTTTTTTTCTCTCTTGTTCCGGCCTCCTTCAATGCTGGTTTTGATATGTATAAGAGATGTAGGTCAATAGGAAACCAATACCTACAGCTACACCACCCTGAACAAGCCCAATCTCGTCTGATCTTGAAAGCTAAGCAGGTCTGGGCCTGGTTAGTACTTTTTTTTTTCTCTCTTGTTCTGGCTTCCTTCAATGCTGGTTTTAAAATGTATAAGTGATGTAGGTCATTAGGAAACCAATACCTACAGCCACACCACCCTGGACAAGCCCAATCTCGTCTGATCTTGGAAGCTAAGCAGGGCCGGGCCTGATTAGTGCTTGGATGGGAGACCCCCTGGGAATACCAGGTGCTGTAGGCCTTTTTTTTTTTCTCTCTTGTTCCGGCTTCTTTCAATGCTTGTTTTTAGATGTATAAGTGATGTAGGTCAATAGGAAAACAATACCTACAGCCACACCACCCTGAACAAGCCCAATCTCGTCTGATCTTGGAAGCTAAGCAGGGCTGGGCCTGGTTAGTACTTGGATGGGAGACCAACTGGAAATACCAGGTGCTGTAGGCTTTTTTTTTTCTCTCTTGTTCCGGCCTCCTTCAATGCTGGTTTTGAGATGTATAAGAGATGTAGGTCAATAGGAAACCAATACCTACAGCCACACCACCCTGAACAAGCCTAATCTCGTCTGATCTTGGAAGCTAAGCAGAGCCGGGCCTGGTTAGTTCTTGGATGGGAGACCACCTGGGAATACCAGGTGCTGTAGGCCTTTTTTTCTTCTCTCTTGTTCCGGCTTCCTTCAATGCTGGTTTCTAGATGTATAAGAGATGTAGGTCAATAGGAAAAAAATGCCTACAGCCACACCACCCTGAACAAGCCCAATCTCATCTGATCTTGGAAGCTAAGCAGGGCTGGGCCTGGTTAGTACTTGGATGGGAGACCACCTGGAAATACCAGATGCTGTAGGCTTTTTTTTTTCTCTCTTGTTCCGGCCTCCTTCAATGCTGGTTTTGAGATGTATAAGAGATGTAGGTCAATAGGAAACCAATACCTACAGCCACACCACCCTGAACAAGCCCAATCTCGTCTGATCTTGAAAGCTAAGCAGGTCCGGGCCTGGTTAGTACTTTTTTTTTTCTCTCTTGTTCTGGCTTCCTTCAATGCTGGTTTTAAAATGTATAAGTGATGTAGGTCATTATGAAACCAATACCTACAGCCACACCACCCTGGACAAGCCCAATCTCGTCTGATCTTGGAAGCTAAGCAGGGCCGGGCCTGGTTAGTACTTGGATGGGAGACCACCTGGGAATACCAGGTGCTGTAGGCCTTTTTTTTTTTCTCTCTTGTTCCGGCTTCCTTCAATGCTTGTTTTTAGATGTATAAAAGATGTAGGTCAATAGGAAAACAATACCTACAGCCACACCACCCTGAACAAGCCCAATCTTGTCTGATCTTGGAAGCTAAGCAGGGCTGGGCCTGGTTAGTACTTGGATGGGAGACCACCTGGAAATACCAGGTGCTGTAGGCTTTTTTTTTTTCTCTCTTGTTCCGGCCTCCTTCAATGCTGGTTTTGAGATGTATAAGAGATGTAGGTCAATAGGAAACCAATACCTACAGCCACACCACCCTGAACAAGCCCAATCTCATCTGATCTTGGAAGCTAAGCAGAGCCAGGCCTGGTTAGTACTTGGATGGGAGACCACCTGGGAATACCAGGTGCTGTAGGTCTTTTTTTCTTCTCTCTTGTTCCGGCTTCCTTCAATGCTGTTTTCTAGATGTATAAGAGATGTAGGTCAATAGGAAAACGATACCTACAGCCGCACCACCCTGAACAAGCCCAATCTCGTCTGATCTTGGAAGCTAAGCAGGGACGGGCCTGGTTAGTACTTGGATGGGAGACCACCTGGGAATACCAGGTGCTGTAGGCCTTTTTTTCTTCATTCTTGTCCCGGCTTCCTTCAATGCTGTTTTCTAGATGTATAAGAGATGTAGGTCAATAGGAAAACAATACCTACAGCCACACCACCCTGAACAAGCCCAATCTCATCTGATCTTGGAAGCTAAGCAGGGACGGGCCTGGTTAGTACTTGGATGGGAGACCACCTGGGAATACCAGGTGCTGTAGGTCTTTTTTTTTTCTCTCTTGTTCCGGCTTCCTTCAATGTTGGTTTTTAGATTATAAGAGATGTAGGTCAATAGAAAACCAATTCCTACAGCCACACCACCCTGAACAAGCCTGATCTTGGAAGCTAAGCAGAGCCGGGCCTGGTTAGTACTTGGATGCGAGACCACCTGGGGATACCAGGTGCTGTAGGCCCTTTTTTTTTTCTCTCTTGTTCCGACTTCCCTCAATGCTGGTTTTGAGATGTATAAGAGATGTAGGTCAATAGGAAACCAATACCTGCAGCCACACCACCCTGAACAAGCCTGATCTTGGAAGCTAAGCAGAGCCAGGCCTGGTTAGTACTTGGATGGGAGACCACCTGGGAATACCAGGTGCTGTAGGTCTTTTTTTCTTCTCTCTTGTTCCGGCTTCCTTCAATGCTGGTTTCTAGATGTATAACAGATGTAGGTCAATACGAAAACATTACCTACAGCCACACCACCCTGAACAAGCCCAATCTCATCTGATCTTGGAAGCTAAGCAGGGACGGGCCTGGTTAGTACTTGGATGGGAGACCACCTGGGAATACCAGGTGCTGTAGGCCTTTTTATTTTCTCTCTTTTTCCGGCTTCCTTCAATGCTGGTTTTGAGATAATAAGAGATGTAGGTCAATAGGAAACCAAAACCTACAGCTACACATCTCTAAACAAGCCCAATCTTGTCTGATCTTGGAAGCTAAGCAGGGCCAGGCCTGGTTAGTACTTGGATGGGAGACCACCTGGGAATACCAGGTGCTGTAGGCTTTTTTTTGTTTCTCTCTTGTTCCGGCTTCCTTCAATGCTGGTTTTTAGATGTATAAGAGATGTAGGTTAATAGGAAACCAATACATACAGCCACACCACCCTGAACAAGCCTGATCTTGGAAGCTAAGCAGAGCCGGGGTTGGTTAGTACTTGGATGCGAGACCACCTGGGAATACCAGGTGCTGTAGGCCCTTTTTTTTTTCTCTCTTGTTCCGACTTCCTTCAATGCTGGTTTTGAGATGTATAAGAGATGTAGGTCAATAGGAAACCATTACCTACAGCCACACCACCCTGAACAAGCCCAATCTCGTCTGATCTTGGAAGCTAAGCAGGGCTGGGCCTGGTTAGTACTTGGATGGGAGACCACCTGGAAATACCAGGTGCTGTAGGCTTTTTTTTTTCTCTCTTGTTCCGGCCTCCTTCAATGCTGGTTTTGATATGTATAAGAGATGTAGGTCAATAGGAAACCAATACCTACAGCTACACCACCCTGAACAAGCCCAATCTCGTCTGATCTTGAAAGCTAAGTGGGCCTGGTTAGTACTTTTTTTTTTCTCTCTTGTTCTGGCTTCCTTCAATGCTGGTTTTAAAATGTATAAGTGATGTAGGTCATTAGGAAACTAATACCTACAGCCACACCACCCTGGACAAGCCCAATCTCGTCTGATCTTGGAAGCTAAGCAGGGCCGGGCCTGGTTAGTGCTTGGATGGGAGACCCCCTGGGAATACCAGGTGCTGTAGGCCTTTTTTTTTTTCTCTCTTGTTCCGGCTTCCTTCAATGCTTGTTTTTAGATGTATAAGAGATGTAGGTCAATAGGAAAACAATACCTACAGCCACACCACCCTGAACAAGCCCAATCTCGTCTGATCTTGGAAGCTAAGCAGGGCTGGGCCTGGTTAGTACTTGGATGGGAGACCAACTGGAAATACCAGGTGCTGTAGGCTTTTTTTTTTCTCTCTTGTTCCGGCCTCCTTCAATGCTGGTTTTGAGATGTATAAGAGATGTAGGTCAATAGGAAACCAATACCTACAGCCACACCACCCTGAACAAGCCCAATCTCGTCTGATCTTGGCAGCTAAGCAGAGCTGGGCCTGGTTAGTTCTTGGATGGGAGACCACCTGGGAATACCAGGTGCTGTAGGCCTTTTTTTCTTCTCTCTTGTTCCGGCTTCCTTCAATGCTGGTTTCTAGATGTATAAGAGATGTAGGTGAATAGGAAAAAAATGCCTACAGCCACACCACCCTGAACAAGCCCAATCTCATCTGATCTTGGAAGCTAAGCAGGGCTGGGCCTGGTTAGTACTTGGATGGGAGACCACCTGGAAATACCAGATGCTGTAGGCTTTTTTTTTTCTCTCTTGTTCCGGCCTCCTTCAATGCTGGTTTTGAGATGTATAAGAGATGTAGGTCAATAGGAAACCAATACCTACAGCCACACCACCCTGAACAAGCCCAATCTCGTCTGATCTTGAAAGCTAAGCAGGTCCGGGCCTGGTTAGTACTTTTTTTTTTCTCTCTTGTTCTGGCTTCCTTCAATGCTGGTTTTAAAATGTATAAGTGATGTAGGTCATTAGGAAACCAATACCTACAGCCACACCACCCTGGACAAGCCCAATCTCGTCTGATCTTGGAAGCTAAGCAGGGCCGGGTCTGGTTAGTACTTGGATGGGAGACCACCTGGGAATACCAGGTGCTGTAGGCCTCTTTTTTTTACTCTCTTGTTCCGGCTTCCTTCAATGCTTGTTTTTAGATGTATAAAAGATGTAGGTCAATAGGAAAACAATACCTATAGCCACACCACCCTGAACAAGCCCAATCTCGTCTGATCTTGGAAGCTAAGCAGGGCTGGGCCTGGTTAGTACTTGGATGGGAGACCACCTGGAAATACCAGGTGCTGTAGGCTTTTTTTTTTCTCTCTTGTTCCGGCCTCCTTCAATGCTGGTTTTGAGATGTATAAGAGATGTAGGTCAATAGGAAACCAATACCTACAGCCACACCACCCTGAACAAGCCCAATCTCATCTGATCTTGGAAGCTAAGCAGAGCCAAGCCTGGTTAGTACTTGGATGGGAGACCACCTGGGAATACCAGGTGCTGTAGGTCTTTTTTTCTTCTCTCTTGTTCCGGCTTCCTTCAATGCTGTTTTCTAGATGTATAAGAGATGTAGGTCAATAGGAAAACGATACCTACAGCCGCACCACCCTGAACAAGCCCAATCTCGTCTGATCTTGGAAGCTAAGCAGGGACGTGCCTGGTTAGTACTTGGATGGGAGACCACCTGGGAATACCAGGTGCTGTAGGCCTTTTTTTCTTCTCTCTTGTTCCGGCTTCCTTCAATGCTGTTTTCTAGATGTATAAGAGATGTAGGTCAATAGGAAAACAATACCTACAGCCACACCACCCTGAACAAGCCCAATCTCATCTGATCTTGGAAGCTAAGCAGGGACGGGCCTGGTTAGTACTTGGATGGGAGACCACCTGGGAATACCAGGTGCTGTAGGCCTTTTTTTTTTCTCTCTTGTTCCGGCTTCCTTCAATGCTGGTTTTTAGATTATAAGAGATGTAGGTCAATAGAAAACCAATTCCTACAGCCACACCACCCTGAACAAGCCTGATCTTGGAAGCTAAGCAGAGCCGGGCCTGGTTAGTACTTGGATGCGAGACCACCTGGGGATACCAGGTGCTGTAGGCCCTTTTTTTTTTTCTCTCTTGTTCCGACTTCCCTCAATGCTGGTTTTGAGATGTATAAGAGATGTAGGTCAATAGGAAGCCAATACCTGCAGCCACACCACCCTGAACAAGCCCAATCTCATCTGATCTTGGAAGCTAAGCAGAGCCAGGCCTGGTTAGTACTTGGATGGGAGACCACCTGGGAATACCAGGTGCTGTAGGTCTTTTTTTCTTCTCTCTTGTTCCGGCTTCCTTCAATGCTGGTTTCTAGATGTATAACAGATGTAGGTCAAAATGAAAACATTACCTACAGCCACACCACCCTGAACAAGCCCAATCTCGTCTGATCTTGGAAGCTAAGCAGGGACGGGCCTGGTTAGTACTTGGATGGGAGACCACCTGGGAATACCAGGTGCTGTAGGCCTTTTTATTTTCTCTCTTGTTCCGGCTTCCTTCAATGCTGGTTTTGAGATAATAAGAGATGTAGGTCAATATGAAACCAAAACCTACAGCTACACATCTCTAAACAAGCCCAATCTTGTCTGATCTTGGAAGCTAAGCAGGGCCAGGCCTGGTTAGTACTTGGATGGGAGACCACCTGGGAATACCAGGTGCTGTAGGCTTTTTTTTTTTCTCTCTTGTTCCGGCTTCCTTCAATGCTGGTTTTTAGATGTATAAGAGATGTAGGTCAATAGGAAACCAATACATACAGCCACACCACCCTGAACAAGCCTGATCTTGGAAGCTAAGCAGAGCCGGGGTTGGTTAGTACTTGGATGCGAGACCACCTGGGAATACCAGGTGCTGTAGGCCCTTTTTTTTTTCTCTCTTGTTCCGACTTCCTTCAATGCTGGTTTTAAAATGTATAAGAGATGTAGGTCAATAGGTAACATTACCTACAGCCACACCACCCTGAACAAGCCCAATCTCGTCTGATCTTGGAAGCTAAGCAGGGCTGGGCCTGGTTAGTACTTTGATGGGAGACCACCTGGAAATACCAGGTGCTGTAGGCTTTTTTTTTTCTCTCTTGTTCCGGCCTCCTTCAATGCTGGTTTTGATATGTATAAGAGATGTAGGTCAATAGGAAACCAATACCTACAGCCACACCACCCTGAACAAGCCCAATCTCGTCTGATCTTGAAAGCTAAGCAGGTCTGGGCCTGGTTAGTACTTTTTTTTTTCTCTCTTGTTCTGGCTTCCTTCAATGCTGGTTTTAAAATGTATAAGTGATGTAGGTCATTAGGAAACCAATACCTACAGCCACACCACCCTGGACAAGCCCAATCTCGTCTGATCTTGGAAGCTAAGCAGGGCCAGGCCTGGTTAGTGCTTGGATGGGAGACCCCCTGGGAATACCAGGTGCTGTAGGCCTTTTTTTTTTTCTCTCTTGTTCCGGCTTCCTTCAATGCTTGTTTTTAGATGTATAAGAGATGTAGGTCAATAGGAAAACAATACCTACAGCCACACCACCCTGAACAAGCCCAATCTCGTCTGATCTTGGAAGCTAAGCAGGGCTGGGCCTGGTTAGTACTTGGATGGGAGACCACCTGGAAATACCAGGTGCTGTAGGCTTTTTTTTTTCTCTCTTGTTCCGGGCTCCTTCAATGCTGGTTTTGAGATGTAAAAGAAATGTAGGTCAATAGGAAACCAATACCTACAGCCACACCACCCTGAACAAGCCCAATCTCGTCTGATCTTGGAAGCTAAGCAGAGCCGGGCCTGGTTAGTACTTGGATGGGAGACCACCTGGTAATACCAGGTGCTGTAGGCCTTTTTTTCTTCTCTCTTGTTCCGGCTTCCTTCAATGCTGGTTTCTAGATGTATAAGAGATGTAGGTCAATAGGAAAAAAATGCCTACAGCCACACCACCCTGAACAAGCCCAATCTCATCTGATCTTGGAAGCTAAGCAGGGCCAGGCCTGGTTAGTACTTGGATTGGAGACCACCTGGGAATACCAGGTGCTGTAGGCCTTTTTTTTTCTCTCTTGTTCCGGCTTCCTTCAATGCTGGTTTTCAGATTATAAGAGATGTAGGTCAATACAAAACCAATACCTACAGCTACACATCTCTGAACAAGCCCAATCTCGTTTGATCTTGGAAGCTAAGCAGAGCCGGGCCTGTTTAGTATTTGGATGGGAGACCACCTGGAAATACCAGGTGCGGTAGGCCTTTTTTTCTTCTCTCTTGTTCCGGCTTCCTTCAATGCTGGTTTCTAGATGTATAAGAGATGTAGGTCAATAGGAAAACATTACCTACAG
>JAVHZZ010000003.1:75627788-75635288 GCA_036250195.1 Mixophyes australis
GGAATACCAGGTGCTGTAGGCCTTTTTTTCTTCTCTCTTGTTCCGGCTTCCTTCAATGCTGGTTTGTAGATGTATAAGAGATGTAGGTCAATAAAAAAAAAATGCCTACAGCCACACCACCCTGAACAAGCCCAATCTCATCTGATCTTGGAAGCTAAGCAGGGCCAGGCCTGGTTAGTACTTGGATTGGAGACCACCTGGGAATACCAGGTGCTGTAGGCCTTTTTTTTTCTCTCTTGTTCCGGCTTCCTTCAATGCTGGTTTTCAGATTATAAGAGATGTAGGTCAATACAAAACCAATACCTACAGCTACACGTCTCTGAACAAGCCCAATCTCGTTTGATCTTGGAAGCTAAGCAGAGCCGGGCCTGGTTAGTATTTGGATGGGAGACCACCTGGAAATACCAGGTGCGGTAGGCCTTTTTTTCTTCTCTCTTGTTCCGGCTTCCTTCAATGCTGGTTTCTAGATGTATAAGAGATGTAGGTCAATAGGAAAACATTACCTACAGCCACACCACCCTGAACAAGCCCAATCTCGTCTGATCATGGAAGCTAAGCAGGGACGGGCCTGGTTAGTACTTGGATGGGAGACCACCTGGGAATTCCAGGTGCTGTAGGTCTTTTTATTTTCTCTCTTGTTCCGGCTTCCTTCAATGCTGGTTTTGAGATAATAAGAGATGTAGGTCAATAGGAAACCAAAACCTACAGCTGCACATCTCTAAACAAGCCTGATCTTGGAAGCTAAGCAGAGCCGGGGTTGGTTAGTACTTGGATGCGAGACCACCTGGGAATACCAGGTGCTGTAGGCCCTTTTTTTTTTCTCTCTTGTTCCGACTTCCTTCAATGCTGGTTTTGAGATGTATAAGAGATGTAGGTCAATAGGAAACCATTACCTACAGCCACACCACCCTGAACAAGCCCAATCTCGTTTGATCTTGGAAGGTAAGCAGGGCTGGGCCTGGTTAGTACTTGGATGGGAGACCACCTGGAAATACCAGGTGCTGTAGGCTTTTTTTCTTCTCTCTTGTTCCGGCCTCCTTCAATGCTGGTTTTGATATGTATAAGAGATGTAGGTCAATAGGAAACCAATACCTACAGCCACACCACCCTGAACAAGCCCAATCTCGTCTGATCTTAAAAGCTAAGCAGGTCTGGGCCTGGTTAGTACTTTTTTTTTTCTCTCTTGTTCTGGCTTCCTTCAATGCTGGTTTTAAAATGTATAAGTGATGTAGGTCATTAGGAAACCAATACCTACAGCCACACCACCCTGGACAAGCCCAATCTCGTTTGATCTTGGAAGCTAAGCAGCGCCGGGCCTGGTTAGTGCTTGGATGGGAGACCTCCTGGGAATACCAGGTGCTGTAGGCCTTTTTTTTTTTCTCTCTTGTTCCGGCTTCCTTCAATGCTTGTTTTTAGATGTATAAGAGATGTAGGTCAATAGGAAAACAATACCTACAGCCACACCACCCTGAACAAGCCCAATCTCGTCTGATCTTGGAAGCTAAGCAGGGCTGGGCCTGGTTAGTACTTGGATGGGAGACCACCTGGAAATACCAGGTGCTGTAGGCTTTTTTTTTTCTCTCTTGTTCCGGGCTCCTTCAATGCTGGTTTTGAGATGTAAAAGAAATGTAGGTCAATAGGAAAACAATACCTACAGCAACACCACCCTGAACGAGCCCAATCTCGTCTGATCTTGGAAGCTAAGCAGAGCCAGGCCTGGTTAGTACTTGGATGGGAGACCACCTGGGAATACCAGGTGCTGTAGGCCTTTTTTTCTTCTCTCTTGTTCCGGCTTCCTTCAATGCTGGTTTCTAGATGTATAAGAGATGTAGGTCAATAAGAAAAAAATGCCTACAGCCACACCACCCTGAACAAGCCCAATCTCATCTGATCTTGGAAGCTAAGCAGGGCCAGGCCTGGTTAGTACTTGGATTGGAGACCACCTGGGAATACCAGGTGCTGTAGGCCTTTTTTTTTCTCTCTTGTTCCGGCTTCCTTCAATGCTGGTTTTCAGATTATAAGAGATGTAGGTCAATACAAAACCAATACCTACAGCTACACATCTCTGAACAAGCCCAATCTCGTTTGATCTTGGAAGCTAAGCAGAGCCGGGCCTGGTTAGTATTTGGATGGGAGACCACCTGGGAATACCAGGTGCTGTAGGCCTTTTTTTTTTCTCTCTTGTTCCGGCTTCCTTCAATGCTGGTTTTGAGATGTATAAGAGATGTAGGTCAATAGGAAAACAATACCTACAGCCGCACCACCCTGAACAAGCCCAATCTCGTCTGATCTTGGAAGCTAAGCAGGGACGGGCCTGGTTAGTACTTGGATGGGAGACCACCTGGGAATACCAGGTGCTGTAGGCCCTTTTTTTTCTCTCTTGTTCCGACTTCCTTCAATGCTGGTTTTGAGATGTATAAGAGATGTAGGTCAATAGGAAAACAATACTTACAGCCACACCACCCTGAACAAGCCCAATCTCATCTGATCTTGAAAGCTAAGCAGGTCCGGGCCTGGTTAGTACTTTTTTTTTTCTCTCTTGTTCTGGCTTCCTTCAATGCTGGTTTTAAAATGTAAAAGTGATGTAGGTCATTAGGAAACCAATACCTACAGCCACACCACCCTGGACAAGCCCAATCTCGTCTGATCTTGGAAGCTAAGCAGGGCCGGGCCTGGTTAGTACTTGGATGGGAGACAACCTGGGAATACCAGGTGCTGTAGGCCTTTTTTTTTTCTCTCTTGTTCCGGCTTCCTTCAATGCTTGTTTTTAGATGTATAAGAGATGTAGGTCAATAGGAAACCAATACCTACAGCCACACCACCCTGAACAAGCCCAATCTCGTCTGATCTTGGAAGCTAAGCAGGGCTGGGCCTGGTTAGTACTTGGATGGGAGACCACCTGGAAATACCAGGTGCTGTAGGCCTTTTTTTCTTCTCTCTTGTTCCGGCTTCCTTCAATGCTGTTTTCTAGATGTATAAGAGATGTAGGTCAATAGGAAAACAATACCTACAGCCACACCACCCTGAACAAGCCCAATCTCGTCTGATCTTGGAAGCTAAGCAGGGATAGGCCTGGTTAGTACTTGGATGGGAGACCACCTGGGAATACCAGGTGCTGTAGGCCTTATTTTTTTCTCTCTTGTTCCGGCTTCCTTCAATGCTGGTTTTGAGATTATAAGAGATGTAGGTCAATAGGAATCCAAAACCTACAGCTACACATCTCTGAGCAAGCCCAATCTCGTTTGATCTTGGAAGCTAAGCAGGGCCAGGCCTGGTTAGTACTTGGATGGGAGACCACCTGGGAATACCAGGTGCTATAGGCTTTTTTTTTTCTCTCTTGTTCCAGCTTCCTTCAATGCTGGTTTTTAGATGTATAAGAGATGTAGGTCAATAGGAAACCAATACCTACAGCCACACCACCCTGAACAAGCCTGATCTTGGAAGCTAAGCAGAGCCAGGTCTGGTTAGTACTTGGATGCGAGACCACCTGGGGATACCAGGTGCTGTAGGCCATTTTTTTTTTCTCTCTTGTTCCGACTTCCTTCAATGCTGGTTTTGAGATGTATAAGAGATGTAGGTCAATAGGAAAGCAATACCTACAGCCACACCACCCTGAACAAGCAAAATCTCGTCTGATCTTGGAAGCTAAGCAGGGCTGGGCCTGGTTAGTACTTGGATGGGAGACCACCTGGAAATACCAGGAGCTGTAGGCTTTTTTTTTTCTCTCTTGTTCCGGCCTGCTTCAATGCTGGTTTTGAGATGTATAAGAGATGTAGGTCAATAGGAAACCAATACCTACAGCCACACCACCCTGAACAAGCCCAATCTCGTCTGATCTTGGAAGCTAAGCAGAGCCGGGCCTGGTTAGTACTTGGATGGGAGACCACCTGGGAATACCAGGTGCTGTAGGCCTTTTTTTCTACTCTCTTGTTCCGGCTTCCTTCAATGCTGGTTTCTAGATGTATAAGAGATGTAGGTCAATAGGAAAACAATACCTACAGCCACACCACCCTGAACAAGCCCAATCTCGTCTGATCTTGGAAGCTAAGCAGGGACGGGCCTGGTTAGTACTTGGATGGGAGACCACCTGGGAATACCAGGTGCTGTAGGCCTTTTTTTCTTCTCTCTTGTTCCGGCTTCCTTCAATGCTGGTTTCTAGATGTATAAGAGATGTAGGTCAATATGAAAACAATACCTACAGCCACACCACCCTGAACAAGCCCAATCTCATCTGATCTTGGAAGCTAAGCAGGGACAGGCCTGGTTAGTACTTGGATGGGAGATCACCTGGGAATA
Source organism: Mixophyes australis (assembly GCA_036250195.1). Lineage (NCBI taxonomy): Eukaryota > Metazoa > Chordata > Amphibia > Anura > Limnodynastidae > Mixophyes > Mixophyes australis. Next base: position 75,632,085 of record JAVHZZ010000003.1, read on the forward strand.
CCAGTTGCTGTAGGCCTTTTTTTCTTCTCTCTTGTTCCGGCTTCCTTCAATGCTGGTTTCTAGATGTATAAGAGATGTAGGTCAATAGGAAAACAATATCTACAGCCACACCACCCTGAACAAGCCCAATCTCGTCTGATCTTGGAAGCTAAGCAGGGCCGGGCCTGGTTAGTACTTGGATGGGAGACCACCTGGGAGTACCAGGTGCTGTAGGCTTTTTTTTTTTCTCTCTTGTTCCGGCTTCCTTCAATGCTGGTTTTGAGATGTATAAGAAATGTAGGTCAATAGGAAACCAATACCTACAGCCACACCACACTGAACAAGCCCAATCTCGTCTGATCTTGGAAGCTAAGCAGGGCTGGGCCTGGTTAGTACTTGGATGGGAGACCACCTGGGAATACCAGGTGCTGTAGGCCTTTTTTTTTTTCTCTCTTGTTCCGGCTTCCTTCAATGCTTGTTTTTAGATGTATAAGAGATGTAGGTCAATAGGAAAACAATACCTACAGCCACACCACCCTGAACAAGCCCAATCTCGTCTGATCTTGGAAGCTAAGCAGGGCTGGGCCTGATTAGTACTTGGATGGGAGACCACCTGGAAATACCAGGTGCTGTAGGCTTTTTTTTTTCTCTCTTGTTCCGGCCTCCTTCAATGCTGGTTTTCAGATGTATAAGAGATGTAGGTCAATAGGGAACCAATACCTACAGCCACACCACCCTGAACAAGCCCAATCTCGTCTGATCTTGGAAGCTAAGCAGAGCCGGGCCTGGTTAGTACTTGGATGGGAGACCACCTGGGAATACCAGGTGCTGTAGGCCTTTTTTTCTTCTCTCTTGTCCGGCTTCCTTCAATGCTGTTTTCTCGATGAATAAGAGATGTAGGTCAATAGGAAAACAATACCTACAGCCACACCACCCTGAACAAGCCCAATCTCGTCTGATCTTGGAAGCTAAGCAGGGACGGGCCTGGTTAGTACTTGGATGGGAGACCACCGGGGAATACCAGGTGCTGTAGGCCTTTTTTTTTTCTCTCTTGTTCCGGCTTCCTTCAATGCTGGTTTTGAGATTATAAGAGATGTAGGTCAATAGGAAACCAAAACCTACAGCTACACATCTCTAAACAAGCCAAATCTCGTTTGATCTTGGAAGCTAAGCAGGGCCAGGCCTGGTTAGTACTTGGATGGGAGACCACCTGGGAATAGCAGGTGCTGTAGGCTTTTTTTTTTCTCTCTTGTTCTGGCTTCCTTCAATGCTGGTTTTTAGATGTATAAGAGATGTAGGTCAATAGGAAACCAATACCTACAGCCACACCACCCTGAACAAGCCTGATCTTGGAAGCTAAGCAGAGCCAGGCCTGGTTAGTACTTGGATGCGAGACCACCTGGGGATACCAGGTGCTGTAGGCCCTTTTTTTTTTCTCTCTTGTTCCGACTTCCTTCAATGCTGGTTTTGAGATGTATAAGAGATGTAGGTCAATAGGAAACCAATACCTACAGCCACGCCACCCTGAACAAGCCCACTCTTGTCTGATCTTGGAAGCTAAGCAGGGCTGGGCCTGGTTAGTACTTGGATGGGAGACCACCTGGAAATGCCAGGTGCTGTAGGCTTTTTTCTTTCTCTCTTGTTCCGGCCTCCTTCAATGCTGGTTTTGAGATGTATAAGAGATGTAGGTCAATAGGAAACCAATACCTACAGCCACACCACCCTGAACAAGCCCAATCTCGTCTAATCTTGGAAGCTAAGCAGAGCCGGGCCTGGTTAGTACTTGGATGGGAGATCACCTGGGAATACCAGGTGCTGTAGGCCTTTTTTTCTTCTCTCTTGTTCCGGCTTCCTTCAATGCTGGTTTCTAGATGTATAAGAGATGTAGGTCAATGGGAAAACAATACCTACAGCCACACCACCCTGAACAAGCCCAATCTCGTCTGATCTTGGAAGCTAAACAGGGCTGGGCCTGGTTAGTACTTGGATGGGAGACCACCTGGAAATACCAGGTGCTGTAGGCTTTTTTTTTCTCTCTTGTTCCGGCCTCCTTCAATGCTGGTTTTGAGATGTATAAGAGATGTAGGTCATTAGGAAACCAATACCTACAGCCACACCACCCTGAACAAGCCCAATCTCGTCTGATCTTGGAAGCTAAGCAGAGCCGGGCCTGGTTAGTACTTGGATGGGAGACCACCTGGGAATACCAGGTGCTGTAGGCCTTTTTTTCTTCTCTCTTGTTCCGGCTTCCTTCAATGCTGGTTTCTAGATGTATAAGAGATGTAGGTCAATAGGAAAACAATGCCTACAGCCACACCACCCTGAACAAGCCCAATCTCGTCTGATCTTGGAAGCTAAGCAGGGACGGGCCTGGTTAGTACTTGGATGGGAGACCACCTGGGAATACCAGGTGCTGTAGGCCTTTTTTTCTTCTCTCTTGTTCCGGCTTCCTTCAATGCTGGTTTCTAGATGTATAAGAGATGTAGGTCAATAGGAAAACAATACCTACAGCCACACCACCCTGAACAAGCCCAATCTCGTCTGATCTTGGAAGCTAAGCAGGGACGGGCCTGGTTAGTACTTGCATGGGAGACCACCTGGGAATACCAGGTGCTGTAGGCCTTTTTTTTTTCTCTCTTGTTCCGGCTTCCTTCAATGCTGGTTTTGAGATAGTAAGAGATGTAGGTCAATAAGAAGCCAAAACCTACAGCTACACATCTCTAAACAAGCCCAATCTCGTCTGATCTTGGAAGCTAAGCAGGGCCAGGCCTGGTTAGTACTTGGATTGGAGACCACCTGGGAATACCATGTGCTGTAGGCTTTTTTTTTTTCTCTCTTGTTCCGGCTTCCTTCAATGCTGGTTTTTAGATGTATAAGAGATGTAGGTCAATAGGAAACCAATACATACAGCCACACCACCCTGAACAAGCCTGATCTTGGAAGCTAAACAGAGCCGGGGTTGGTTAGTACTTGGATGCGAGACCACCTGGCAATACCAGGTGCTGTAGGCCCTTTTTTTTTTCTCTCTTGTTCCGACTTCCTTCAATGCTGGTTTTGAGATGTATAAGAGATGTAGGTCAATAGAAAACCGTAACCTACAGCCACACCACCCTGAACAAGCCCAATCTCATCTGATCTTGGAAGCTAAGCAGGGCTGGGCCTGGTTAGTACTTGGATGGGAGACCCCCTGGGAATACCAGGTGCTGTAGGCCTTTTTTTTTTTCT
>JAVHZZ010000003.1:75647788-75652788 GCA_036250195.1 Mixophyes australis
TAAATCCTACAGCCACAACACCCTGAACAAGCAAAATCTCATCTGATCTTGAAAGCTAAGCAGGTCCGGGCCTGGTTAGTACTTTTTTTTTTCTCTCTTGTTCTGGCTTCCTTCAATGCTGGTTTTAAAATGTATAAGTGATGTAGGTCATTAGAAAACCAATACCTACAGCCACACCACCCTGGACAAGCCCAATCTCATCTGATCTTGAAAGATAAGCCGCGCCAGGCCTAGTTAGTACATGGATGGGAGACCACCTGGGAATGCCAGGTGCTGTAGGCCTTTTTTTTTCTTTTTTGATCCGGCTTCCTTCAATGCTGGTTTTCAGATGTATAAGTGATGTAGGTCATTAGGAAACCAAATCCTACAGCCACAACACCCTGAACAAGCCCAATCTCATCTGATCTTGGAAGCTAAGCAGAGCCGGGCATGGTTAGTACTTGGATGCGAGACCACCTGGGAATACCAGGTGCTGTAGGCATTTTTTTTTTTCTCTCTTGTTCCGACTTCCTTCAATGCTGGTTTTGAGATGTATAAGAGATGTAGGTCAATAGGGAACCAATACCTACAGCCACACCACCCTGAACAAGCCCAATCTCGTCTGATCTTGAAAGCTAAGCAGGTCCGGGCCTGGTTAGTACTTTTTTTTTTCTCTCTTGTTCTGGCTTCCTTCAATGCTGGTTTTGAGATGTATAAGTGATGTAGGTCATTAAGAAACCAATACCTACAGCCACACCACCCTGAACAAGCCCAATCTCGTCTGATCTTGAAAGCTAAGCAGGGCCAGGCCTAGTTAGTACTTGGATGGGAGACCACCTGGGAATACCAGGTGCTGTAGGCCTTTTTTTTTTTCTCTCTTGTTCCGGCTTCCTTCAATGCTTGTTTTTAGATGCATAAGAGATGTAGGTCAATAGGAAACCAATACCTACAGCCACACCACCCTGAACAAGCCCAATCTCGTCTGCTCTTGGAAGCTAAGCAGTGCTGGGCCTGGTTAGTACTTGGATGGGAGACCACCTGGGAATACCAGGAGCTGTAGGCCTTTTTTTTTTCTCTCTTGTTCCGGCTTCCTTCAATGCTTGTTTTTAGATGTATAAGAGATGTAGGTCAATATTAAACCAATACCTACAGCCACACCACCCTGAACAAGCCCAATCTCATCTGATCTTGGAAGCTAAGCAGGGCTGGGCCTGGTTAGTACTTGGATGGGAGACCACCTGGAAATACCAGGTGCTGTAGGCTTTTTTTTTTTCTCTTGTTCCGGCCTCCTTCAATGCTGGTTTTGAGATGTATAAGAGATGTAGGTCAATAGGAAACCAATACTTACAGCCACACCACCCTGAACAAGCCCAATCTTGTCTGATCTTGGAAGCTAAGCAGAGCCGGGCCTGGTTAGTACTTGAATGGGAGACCACCTGGGAATACCAGGTGCTGTAGGCCTTTTTTTCTTCTCTCTTGTTCCGGCTTCCTTCAATGCTATTTTCTAGATGTATAAGAGATGTAGGTCAATAAGAAAACAATACCTACAGCCACACCACCCTGAACAAGCCCAATCTCGTCTGATCTTGGAAGCTAAGCAGGGACGGGCCTGGTTAGTACTTTGATGGGAGGCCACCTGGGAATACCAGGTGCTGTAGGTCTTTTTTTTTTCTCTCTTGTTCCGGCTTCCTTCAATGCTGGTTTTGAGATTATAAGAGATGTAGGTCAATAGGAAACCAAAACCTACAGCTACACATTTCTAAACAAGCCCAATCTCGTTTGATCTTGGAGGCTAAGCAGGGCCAGGCCTGGTTAGTACTTGGATGGGAGACCACCTGGGAATACCAGGTGCTGTAGGCTTTTTTTTTTTCTCTCTTGTTCCGGCTTCCTTCAATGCTGGTTTTTAGATGTATAAGAGATGTAGGTCAATAGGAAACCAATACCTACAGCCACACCACCCTAAACAAGCCTGATCTTGGAAGCTAAGCAGAGCCGGGCCTGGTTAGTACTTGGATGCGAGACCACCTGGGGATACCAGGTGCTGTAGGCCCTTTTTTTTTTCTCTCTTGTTCCGACTTCCTTCAATGCTGGTTTTGAGATGTATAAGAGATGTAGGTCAATAGGAAAACAATACCTACAGCAACACCACCCTGAACAAGCCCAATCTCGTCTGATCTTGGAAGCTAAGCAGGGCTGGGCCTGGTTAGTACTTGGATGGGAGACCACCTGGAAATACCAGGTGCTGTAGGCTTTTTTTTTTCTCTCTTGTTCCGGCCTCCTTCAATGCTGGTTTTGAGATGTATAAGAGATGTAGGTCAATAGGAAAACAATAACTACAACCACACCACCCTGAACAAGCCCAATCTCGTCTGATCTTGGAAGCTAAGCAGAGCCGGGCATGGTTAATACTTGGATGGGAGACCACCTGGGAATACCAGGTGCTGTAGGCCTTTTTTTCTTCTCTCTTGTTCCGGCTTCCTTCAATGCTGGTTTCTAGATGTATAAGAGATGTAGGTCAATAGGAAAACAATACCTACAGCCACACCACCCTGAACAAGCCCAATCTTGTCTGATCTTGGAAGCTAAGCAGGGACGGGCCTGGTTAGTACTTGGATGGGAGACCACCTAGGAATACCAGGTGCTGTAGGCCTTTTTTTTTCTCTCTTGTTCCGGCCTCCTTCAATACTGGTTTTGATATGTATAAGAGATGTAGGTCAATAGGAAACTGATACCAACAGCCACACCACCCTGAACAAGCCCAATCTCGTCTGATCTTGAAAGCTAAGCAGGTCCAGGCCTGGTTAGTACTTTTTTTTTTCTCTCTTGTTCTGGCTTCCTTCAATGCTGGTTTTAAAATGTATAAGTGATGTAGGTCATTAGGAAACCAATACCTACAGCTACACTACCCTGGACAAGCCCAATCTCGTCTGATCTTGGAAGCTAAGCAGGGCCGGGCCTGGTTAGTACTTGGATGGGAGACCCCCTGGGAATACCAGGTGCTGTAGGCCTTTTTTTTTTCTCTCTTGTTCCGGCTTCCTTCAATGCTGGTTTTGAGATGTATAAGAGATGTAGGTCAATAGGAAGCCAATACCTACAGCCACACAACCCTGAACAAGCCTGATCTTGGAAGCTAAGCAGGGACGGGCCTGGTTAGTACATGGATGGGAGACCACCTGGGAATACCAGGTGCTGTAGGCCTTTTTTTCTTCTCTCTTGTTCCGGCTTCCTTCAATGCTGGTTTCTAGATGTATAAGAGATGTAGGTCAATATGAAAACAATACCTACAGCCACACCACCCTGAACAAGCCTAATCTCATCTGATCTTGGAAGCTAAGCAGGACCGGGCCTGGTTAGTACTTGGATGGGAGACCACCTGGGAATACCAGGTGCTGTAGGCCTTTTTTTTTTCTCTCTTGTTCCGGCTTCCTTCAATGCTGGTGTTGAGATGTATAAGAGATGTAGGTCAATAGGAAACTAATACCTACAGCCACTCCACCTTGAACAAGCACAATCTCGTCTGATCTTGAAAGATAAGCCGCGCCAGGCCTAGTTAGTACATGGATGGGAGACCACCTGGGAATGCCAGGTGCTGTAGGCCTTTTTTTTTTCTCTTTTGATCCGGCTTCCTTCAATGCTGGTTTTCAGATGTATAAGTGATGTAGGTCATTAAGAAACTAAATCCTACAGCCACAACACCCTGAACAAGCAAAATCTCATCTGATCTTGAAAGCTAAGCAGGTCCGGGCCTGGTTAGTACTTTTTTTTTTCTCTCTTGTTCTGGCTTCCTTCAATGCTGGTTTTAAAATGTATAAGTGATGTAGGTCATTAGAAAACCAATACCTACAGCCACACCACCCTGGACAAGCCCAATCTCATCTGATCTTGAAAGATAAGCCGCGCCAGGCCTAGTTAGTACATTGATGGGAGACCACCTGGGAATGCCAGGTGCTGTAGGCCTTTTTTTTTCTTTTTTGATCCGGCTTCCTTCAATGCTGGTTTTCAGATGTATAAGTGATGTAGGTCATTAGGAAACCAAATCCTACAGCCACAACACCCTGAACAAGCCCAATCTCATCTGATCTTGGAAGCTAAGCAGAGCCGGGCCTGGTTAGTACTTGGATGCGAGACCACCTGGGAATACCAGGTGCTGTAGGCATTTTTTTTTTTCTCTCTTGTTCCGACTTCCTTCAATGCTGGTTTTGAGATGTATAAGAGATGTAGGTCAATAGGGAACCAATACCTACAGCCACACCACCCTGAACAAGCCCAATCTCGTCTGATCTTGAAAGCTAAGCAGGTCCGGGCCTGGTTAGTACTTTTTTTTTTCTCTCTTGTTCTGGCTTCCTTCAATGCTGGTTTTGAGATGTATAAGTGATGTAGGTCATTAAGAAACCAATACCTACAGCCACACCACCCTGAACAAGCCCAATCTCGTCTGATCTTGAAAGCTAAGCAGGGCCAGGCCTAGTTAGTACTTGGATGGGAGACCACCTGGGAATACCAGGTGCTGTAGGCCTTTTTTTTTTTCTCTCTTGTTCCGGCTTCCTTCAATGCTTGTTTTTAGATGCATAAGAGATGTAGGTCAATAGGAAACCAATACCTACAGCCACACCACCCTGAGCAAGCCCAATCTCGTCTGCTCTTGGAAGCTAAGCAGTGCTGGGCCTGGTTAGTACTTGGATGGGAGACCACCTGGGAATACCAGGTGCTGTAGGCCTTTTTTTTTTCTCTCTTGTTCCGGCTTCCTTCAATGCTTGTTTTTAGATGTATAAGAGATGTAGGTCAATATTAAACCAATACCTACAGCCACACCACCCTGAACAAGCCCAATCTCATCTGATCTTGGAAGCTAAGCAGGGCTGGGCCTGGTTAGTACTTGGATGGGAGACCACCTGGAAATACCAGGTGCTGTAGGCTTTTTTTTTTTTCTCTTGTTCCGGCCTCCTTCAATGCTGGTTTTGAGATGTATAAGAGATGTAGGTCAATAGGAAACCAATACTTACAGCCACACCACCCTGAAC
>JAVHZZ010000003.1:75667788-75670288 GCA_036250195.1 Mixophyes australis
GAGATGTAGGTCAATAGTAAACCAATACCTACAACCACTCCACCTTGAACAAGCACAATCTCGTCTGATCTTGAAAGATAAGCAGCGCCGGGCCTAGTTAGTAATTGAATGGGAGACCACCTGGGAATACCAGGTGCTGTAGGCCTTTTTTTTCCCTCTCTTGTTCCGGCTTCCTTCAATGCTGGTTTCTAGATGTATAAGAGATGTAGGTCAATAGGAAAAAAATACCTACAGCCACACCACCCTGAACAAGCCCAATCTCATCTGATCTTGGAAGCTAAGCAGAGCCAGGCCTGGTTAGTACTTGGATGGGAGACCACCTGGGAATACCAGGTGCTGTAGGCCTTTTTTTTTCTCTCTTGTTCCGGCTTCCTTCAATGCTGGTTTTGAGATTATAAGAGATGTAGGTCAATACAAAACCAATACCTACAGCTACACATCTTTGAACAAGCCCAAGCTCGTTTGATCTTGGAAGCTAAGCAGAGCCGGGCCTGGTTAGTACTTGGATGGGAGACCACCTGGGGATACCAGGTGCTATAGGCCTTTTTTTCTTCTCTCTTGTTCCGGCTTCCTTCAATGCTGGTTTCTAGATGTATAAGAGATGTAGGTCAATAGGAAAAAAATACCTACAGCCACACCACCCTGAACAAGCCCAATCTCATCTGATCTTGGAAGCTAAGCAGAGCCAGGCCTGGTTAGTACTTGGATGGGAGACCACCTGGGAATACCAGGTGCTGTAGGCCTTTTTTTTTCTCTCTTGTTCCGGCTTCCTTCAATGCTGGTTTTGAGATTATAAGAGATGTAGGTCAATACAAAACCAATACCTACAGCTACACATCTTTGAACAAGCCCAAGCTCGTTTGATCTTGGAAGCTAAGCAGAGCCGGGCCTGGTTAGTACTTGGATGGGAGACCACCTGGGAATACCAGGTGCTATAGGCCTTTTTTTCTTCTCTCTTGTTCCGGCTTCCTTCAATGCTGGTTTCTAGATGTATAAGTGATGTAGGTCAAGAGGAAAACAATACCTACAGCCACACCACCCTGAACAAGCCCAATCTCATCTGATCTTCGAAGCTAAGCAGGGCCGGGCCTGGTTAGTACTTGGATGGGAGACCACCTGGGAATACCAGGTGCTGTAGGCCTTTTTTTTCTCTCTTGTTCCGGCTTGCTTCAATGCTGGTTTTGAGATTATAAGAGATGTAGGTCAATACAAAACCATTACCAACAGCTACACATCTCTGAACAATCCCAATCTCATTTGATCTTGGAAGCTAAGCAGGGCCGGGCCTGGTTAGTACTTGGATGGGAGACCACCTGGGAATACCAGGTGCTGTAGGCCTTTTTTTCTTCTCTCTTGTTCCGGCTTCCTTCAATGCTGGTTTCTAGATGTATAAGAGATGTAGGTCAATAGAAAACAATACCTACAGCCACACCACCCTAAACAAGCCCAATCTCATCTGATCTTCGAAGCTAAGCAGGGCCGGGCCTGGTTAGTACTTGGATGGGAGACCACCTGGGAATACCAGGTGCTGTAGGCCTTTTTTTTCTCTCTTGTTCCGGCTTCCTTCAATGCTGGTTTTGAGATTATAAGAGATGTAGGTCAATACAAAACCATTACCAACAGCTACACATCTCTGAACAATCCCAATCTCGTTTGATCTTGGAAGCTAAGCAGGGCCGGGCCTGGTTAGTACTTGGATGGGAGACCACCTGGCAATACCAGCTGCTGTAGGCCTTTTTTTTTATCTCTCTTGTTTCGGCTTCCTTCAATGCTGGTTTTGAGATGTATAAGAGATGTAGGTCAATAGTAAACCAATACCTACAACCACTCCACCTTGAACAAGCACAATCTCGTCTGATCTTGAAAGATAAGCAGCGCCGGGCCTAGTTAGTAATTGAATGGGAGACCACCTGGGAATACCAGGTGCTGTAGGCCTTTTTTTTCCCTCTCTTGTTCCGGCTTCCTTCAATGCTTATTTTGAGATGTATAAGTGATGTAGGTAATTAGGAAACCAATACCTACAGCCACACCACCCTGAACAAGCCCAATCTCATCTGATCTTGGAAGCTGAGCAGGGCCAGGCCTGGTTAGTACTTGGATGGGAGACCACCTGGGAATACCAGGTGCTGTAGGCCTTTTTTTTTTCTCTCTTGTTCCGGCTTCCTTTAATGCTGGTTTTGAGATATATAAGAGATGTAGGTCAATAGGAAACCAATACCTACAGCCACACCACCCTGAACAAGCCCAATCTCGTCTGATCTTGGAAGCTGAGCAGGGCTAGGCCTGGTTAGTACTTGGATGGGAGACCACCTGGGAATAACAGGTGCTATAGGCTTTTTTTTTTCTCTCTTGTTCCGGCTTCCTTCAATGCTTGTTTTTAGATGTATAAGAGATGTAGGTCAATAGGAATCCAATACCTACAGCCACACCACCCTGAACAAGCCCAATCTCATTTGATCTTGGAAGCTAAGCAGGGCTGGGCCTGGTTAGTACTTGGATG
>JAVHZZ010000003.1:75692788-75710288 GCA_036250195.1 Mixophyes australis
CCTACAGCCACACCACCCTGGACAAGCCCAATCTCATCTGATCTTGGAAGCTAAGCAGGGCCTGGCCTGGTTAGTACTTGGATGGGAGACCACCTGGGAATACCAGGTGCTGTAGGCCTTTTTTTTTTCTCTCTTGTTCCAGCTTCCTTCAATGCTTGTTTTTAGATGTATAAGAGATGTAGGTCAATAGGAAAACAATACCTACAGCCACACCACCCTGTACAAGCCCAATCTCGTCTGATCTTGGAAGCTAAGCAGGGCTGGGCCTGGTTAGCACTTGGATGGGAGACCACAAGGAAATACCAGATGCTGTAGGCATTTTTTTTTATCTCTCTTGTTCCGGCTTCCTTCAATGCTGGTTTTGAGATGTATAAGAGATGTAGGTCAATAGGAAACCAATACCTACAACCACTCCACCTTGAACAAGCACAATCTCGTCTGATCTTGAAAGATAAGCAGCGCCGGGCCTAGTTAGTACTTGAATGGGAGACCACCTGGGAATACCAGGTGCTGTAGGCCTTTTTTTTCCCCTCTCTTGTTCCGGCTTCCTTCAATGCTTATTTTGAGATGTATAAGTGATGTAGGTCATTATGAAAACAATGCCTACAGCCACACCACCCTGAACAAGCCCAATCTCGTCTGATCTTGGAAGCTAAGCAGGGCCAGGCCTGGTTAGTACTTGGATGGGAGACCACCTGGTAATACCAGGTGCTGTAGGCATTTTTTTTTTCTCTCTTGTTCCGGCTTCCTTCAATGCTGGTTTTGAGATATATAAGAGATGTAGGTCAATAGGAAACCAATACCTACATCCACACCACCCTGAACAAGCCCAATCTCGTCTGATCTTGGAAGCTAAGCAGGGCTAGGCCTGGTTAGTACTTGGAGGGGAGACCACCTGGGAATAACAGGTGCTATAGGCTTTTTTTTTTTCTCTCTTGTTCCGGCTTCCTTCAATGCTTGTTTTTAGATGTATAAGAGATGTAGGTCAATAGGAAAACAATACCTACAGCCACACCACCCTGAACAAGCCCAATCTCGTCTGATCTTGGAAGCTAAGCAGGGCTGGGCCTGGTTAGTACTTGGATGGGAGACCACCTGGAAATACCAGCTGCTGTAGGCTTTTTTTTTCTCTCTTGTTCCGGCCTCCTTCAATGCTGGTTTTGAGATGTATAAGAGATGTAGGTCAATAGGAAACCAATACCTACAGCCACACCACCCTGAACAAGCCCAATCTCATCTGAACTTGGAAGCTAAGCAGAGCCGGGCCTGGTTAGTACTTGGAAGGGAGACCACCTGGGAATACCAGGTGCTGTAGGCCTTTTTTTCTTCTCTCTTGTTTCGGCTTCCTTCAATGCTGGTTTCTAGATGTATAAGAGATGTAGGTCAATACGAAAACAATACCTACAGCCACACCACCCTGAACAAGCCTAATCTCATCTGATCTTGGAAGCTAAGCAGGGCCAGGCCTGGTTAGTACTTGGATGGGAGACCACCTGGGAATACAAGGTGCTGTAGGCCTTTTTTTTTCCTCTCTTGTTCTGGCTTCCTTCAATGCTGGTGTTGAGATGTATAAGAGATGTAGGTCAATAGGAAACTAATACCTACAGCCACTCCACCTTGAACAAGCCCAATCTCGTCTGATCTTAAAAGATAAGCTGGTCCGGGCCTGGTTAGTACTTTTTTTTTTCTCTCTTGTTCTGGCTTCCTTCAATGCTGGTTTTAAAATGTATAAGTGATGTAGGTCATTAGGAAACCAATACCTACAGCCACACCACCCTGGACAAGCCCAATCTCGTCTGATCTTGGAAACTAAGCAGGGCCGGGCCTGGTTAGTACTTGGATGGGAGACCACCTGGGAATACCAGGTGCTGTAGGCCTTTTTTTTTTTCTCTCTTGTTCCGGCTTCCTTCAATGCTTGTTTTTAGATGTATAAGAGATGTAGGTCAATAAGAAAACAATACCTACAGCCACACCACCCTGAACAAGCCCAATCTCGTCTGATCTTGGAAGCTAAGCAGGGCTGGGCCTGGTTAGTACTTGGATGGGAGACCACCTGGAAATACCAGGTGCTGTAGGCTTTTTTTTTTCTCTCTTGTTCCGGCCTCCTTCAATGCTGGTTTTAAGATATATAAGAGATGTAGGTCAATAGGAAACCAATACCTACAGCCACACCACCCTGAACAAGCCCAATCTCATCTGATCTTGGAAGCTAAGCAGAGCCGGGCCTGGTTAGTACTTAGATGGGAGACCACCTGGGAATACTAGGTGCTGTAGGCCTTTTTTTCTTCTCTCTTGTTCCGGCTTCCTTCAATGCTGGTTTTTAGATGTATAAGAGATGTAGGTCAATAGGAAAACAATACCTACAGCCGCACCACCCTGAACAAGCCCAATTTCGTCTGATCTTGGAAGCTAAGCAGGGACGGGCCTGGTTAGTACTTGGATGGGAGACCACCTGGGAATACCAGGTGCTGTAGGCCTTTTTTTTTTCTCTCTTGTTCCGGCTTCCTTCAATGCTGGTTTTTAGATGTATAAGAGATGTAGGTCAATAGGAAACCAATACCTACAGCCACACCACCCTGAACAAGCCCAATCTCATCTGATCTTGGAAGCTAAGCAGAGCCGGGGCTGGTTAGTACTTGGATGCGAGACCACCTGGGAATACCAGGTGCTGTAGGCCCTTTTTTTTTTCTCTCTTGTTCCGACTTCCTTCAATGCTGGTTTTGAGATGTATAAGAGATGTAGGTCAATAGGAAACCAATACCTACAGCCACACCACCCTGAACAAGCCCAATCTTGTCTGATCTTGGAAGCTAAGCAGGTCCGGGCCTGGTTAGTACTTTTTTTTTCTCTCTTGTTCTGGCTTCCTTCAATGCTGGTTTTGAGATGTATAAGTGATGTAGGTCAATAGAAAACCAACACCTACAGCCACACCACCCTGAACAAGCCAAATCTCGTCTGATCTTGGAAGCTAAGCAGAGCCGGGCCTGGTTAGTACTTGGATGGGAGACCACCTGGGATTACCAGGTGCTGTAGGCCTTTTTTTCTTCTCTCTTGTTCCGGCCTCCTTCAATGCTGGTTTTGAGATGTATAAGAGATGTAGGTCAATAGGAAACCAATACCTACAGCCACACCAGCCTGAACAAGCCCAATCTCGTCTGATCTTGGAAGCTAAGCAGAGCCGGGCCTGGTTAGTACTTAGATGGGAGACCACCTGGGAATACCAGGTGCTGTAGGCCTTTTTTTCTTCTCTCTTGTTCCGGCTTCCTTCAATGCTGGTTTTTAGATGTATAAGAGATGTAGGTCAATAGGAAAACAATACCTACAGCCGCACCACCCTGCACAAGCCCAATTTCGTCTGATCTTGGAAGCTAAGCAGAGCCGGGCCTGGTTAGTACTTGGATGGGAGACCACCTGGGAATACCAGGTGCTGTAGGCCCTTTTTTTTTTCTTTCTTGTTCCGACTTCCTTCAATGCTGGTTTTGAGATGTATAAGAGATGTAGGTCAATAGGAAACCAATACCTACAGCCACACCACCCTGAACAAGCCCAATCTTGTCTGATCTTGGAAGCTAAGCAGGGCTGGGCCTGGTTAGTACTTGGATGGGAGACCTCCTGGAAATACCAGGGGCTGAAGGCTTTTTTTTTTCTCTCTTGTTCCAGCCTCCTTCAATGCTGGTTTTGAGATGTATAAGAGATGTAGGTCAATAGGAAACCAATACCTACAGCCACACCACCCTGAACAAGCCCAATCTTGTCTGATCTTGAAAGCTAAGCAGGTCCGGGCCTGGTTAGTACTTTTTTTTTTCTCTCTTGTTCTGGCTTCCTTCAATGCTGGTTTTAAAATGTATAAGTGATGTAGGTCATTAGGAAACCAATACCTACAGCCACAGCACCCTGAACAATCCCAATCTCGTTTGATCTTGGAAGCTAAGCAGGGCCGGGCCTGGTTAGTACTTGGATGGGAGACCACCTGGAAATACCGGGTGCTGTAGGCTTTTTTTTTTCTCTCTTGTTCTGGCCTCCTTCAATGCTGGTTTTGAGATGTATAAGAGATGTAGGTCAATAAGAAAACAATACCTACTGCCACACCACCCTGAACAAGCCCAATCTCATCTGATCTTGGAAGTTAAGCAGGGCTGGGCCTGGTTAGTACTTGGATGGGAAACCACCTGGAAATACCAGGTGCTGTAGGCATATTTTTTCTCTCTTGTTCCGGCCTCCTTCAATGCTGGTTTTGAGATGTATAAGAGATGTAGGTCAATAGGAAACCAATACCTACAGCCACACCACCCTGAACAAGCCCAATCTCGTCTGATCTTGGAAGCTAAGCAGAGCCGGGCCTGGTTAGTACTTGGATGGGAGACCACCTGGGATTACCAGGTGCTGTAGGCTTTTTTTTCTTCTCTCTTGTTCCGGCTTCCTTCAATGCTGGTTTTTAGATGTGTAAGAGATGTAGGTCAATAGGAAAACAATACCTACAGCTGCACCACCCTGAACAAGCCCAATCTCGTCTGATCTTGGAAGCTAAGCAGAGCCGGGGCTGGTTAGTACTTGGATGCGAGACCACCTGGGAATACCAGGTGCTGTAGGCCCTTTTTTTTTTCTCTCTTGTTCCGACTTCCTTCAATGCTGGTTTTGAGATGTATAAGAGATGTAGGTCAATAGGAAACCAATACCTACAGCCCCACCAAACTGAACAAGCCCAATCTCGTCTGATCTTGAAAGCTAAGCAGGTCCGGGCCTGGTTAGTACTTTTTTTTTTATATCTTGTTCTGGCTTCCTTCAATGCTGGTTTTAAAATGTATAAGTGATGTAGGTCATTAGAAAACCAATACCTACAGCCACACCACCCTGGACAAGCCCAATCTCGTCTGATCTTGGAAGCTAAGCAGGGCCGGGCCTGGTTAGTACTTGGCTCAGA
The DNA here is from genome assembly GCA_036250195.1 of Mixophyes australis. Lineage (NCBI taxonomy): Eukaryota > Metazoa > Chordata > Amphibia > Anura > Limnodynastidae > Mixophyes > Mixophyes australis. Next base: position 75,697,710 of record JAVHZZ010000003.1, read on the forward strand.
GACCACCTGGGAATACCAGGTGCTGTGGGCCTTTTTTTTTTTCTCTCTTGTTCCGGCTTCCTTCAATGCTTGTTTTTAGATGTATAAGAGATGTAGGTCAATAAGAAAACAATACCTACAGCCACAGCACCCTGAACAATCCCAATCTCGTTTGATCTTGGAAGCTAAGCAGGGCTGGGCCTGGTTAGTACTTGGATGGGAGACCACCTGGAAATACCGGGTGCTGTAGGCTTTTTTTTTTCTCTCTTGTTCTGGCCTCCTTCAATGCTGGTTTTGAGATGTATAAGAGATGTAGGTCAATAAGAAAACAATACCTACTGCCACACCACCCTGAACAAGCCCAATCTCATCTGATCTTGGAAGTTAAGCAGGGCTGGGCCTGGTTAGTACTTGGATGGGAGACCACCTGGAAATACCAGGTGCTGTAGGCATATTTTTTCTCTCTTGTTCCGGCCTCCTTCAATGCTGGTTTTGAGATGTATAAGAGATGTAGGTCAATAGGAAACCAATACCTACAGCCACACCACCCTGAACAAGCCCAATCTCGTCTGATCTTGGAAGCTAAGCAGAGCCGGGCCTGGTTAGTACTTGGATGGGAGACCACCTGGGATTACCAGGTGCTGTAGGCTTTTTTTTCTTCTCTCTTGTTCCGGCTTCCTTCAATGCTGGTTTTTAGATGTGTAAGAGATGTAGGTCAATAGGAAAACAATACCTACAGCTGCACCACCCTGAACAAGCCCAATCTCGTCTGATCTTGGAAGCTAAGCAGGGACGAGCCTGGTTAGTACTTGGATGGGAGACCACCTGGGAATACCAGGTGCTGTAGGCTTTTTTTTTTTCTCTCTTGTTCCGGCTTCCTTCAATGCTGGTTTTTAGATGTATAAGAGATGTAGGTCAATAGGAAACCAATACCTACATCCACACCACCCTGAACAAGCCCAATCTCGTCTGATCTTGGAAGCTAAGCAGAGCCGGGGCTGGTTAGTACTTGGATGCGAGACCACCTGGGAATACCAGGTGCTGTAGGCCCTTTTTTTTTTCTCTCTTGTTCCGACTTCCTTCAATGCTGGTTTTGAGATGTATAAGAGATGTAGGTCAATAGGAAACCAATACCTACAGCCCCACCGCACTGAACAAGCCCAATCTCGTCTGATCTTGAAAGCTAAGCAGGTCCGGGCCTGGTTAGTACTTTTTTTTATATATCTTGTTCTGGCTTCCTTCAATGCTGGTTTTAAAATGTATAAGTGATGTAGGTCATTAGAAAACCAATACCTACAGCCACACCACCCTGGACAAGCCCAATCTCGTCTGATCTTGGAAGCTAAGCAGGGCCGGGCCTGGTTAGTACTTGGATGGGAGACCACCTGGGAATACCAGGTGCTGTAGGCCTTTTTTTTTTTCCCTCTTGTTCCGGCTTCCTTCAATGCTTGTTTTTAGATGAATAAGAGATGTAGGTAAATAGGAAAACAATACCTACAGCTACACCACCCTGAACAAGCCCAATCTCATCTGATCTTGGAAGCTAAGCAGGGCTGGGCCTGGTTAGTACTTGGATGGGAGACCACCTGGAAATACCAGATGCTGTAGGCTTTTTTTTTTCTCTCTTGTTCCGGCCTCCTTCAATGCTGGTTTTGAGATGTATAAAAGATGTAGGTCAATAGTAAACCAATACCTACAGCAACACCACCCTGAACAAGCCCAATCTCGTCTGATCTTGAAAGCTAAGCAGGTCCAGGCCTGGTTAGTACTTTTTTTTTTCTCTCTTGTTCTGGCTTCCTTCAATGCTGGTTTTAAAATGTATAAGTGATGTAGGTCATTAGGAAACCAATACCTACAGCCACACCACCCTGGACAAGCCCAATCTCGTCTGATCTTGGAAGCTAAGCAGGGCCGGGCCTGGTTAGTACTTGGATGGGAGACCACCTGGGAATACCAGGTGCTGTAGGCCTTTTTTTTTTTCTCTCTTGTTCCGGCTTCCTTGAATGCTTTTTTTAGATGTATAAGAGATGTAGGTCAATAAGAAAACAATACCTACAGCCACACCACCCTGAACAAGCCCAATCTCGTCTGATCTTGGAAGCTAAGCAGGGCTGGGCCTGGTTAGTACTTGGATGGGAGACCACCTGGAAATACCAGGTGCTGTAGGCTTTTTTTTTTCTCTCTTGTTCCGGCCTTCTTCAATGCTGGTTTTGAGATGTATAAGAGATGTAGGTCAATAGGAAACCAATACCTACAGCCACACAACCCTGAACAAGCCTGATCTTGGAAGCTAAGCAGGGACGGGCCTGGTTAGTACTTGGATGGGAGACCACCTGGGAATACCAGGTGCTGTAGGCTTTTTTTTTTTCTCTCTTGTTCCGGCTTCCTTCAATGCTGGTTTTTAGATGTATAAGAGATGTAGGTCAATAGGAAACCAATACCTACAGCCACAGCACCCTGAACAAGCCCAATCTCGTCTGATCTTGGAAGCTAAGCAGAGCCGGGGCTGGTTAGTACTTGGATGCGAGACCACCTGGGTATACCAGGTGCTGTAGGCCCTTTTTTTTTTCTCTCTTGTTCCGACTTCCTTCAATGCTGGTTTTGAGATGTATAAGAGATGTAGGTCAATAGGAAACCAATACCTACAGCCACACCACCCTTAACAAACCCAATCTTGTCTGATCTTGGAAGCTAAGCAGGGCTGGGCCTGGTTAGTACTTGGATGGGAGACCTCCTGGAAATACCAGGGGCTGTAGGCTTATTTTTTTCTCTCTTGTTCCGTCCTCCTTCAATGCTGGTTTTGAGATGTATAAGAGATGTAGGTCAATAGGAAACCAATACCTACAGCCACACCACCCTGAACAAGCCCAATCTTGTCTGATCTTGAAAGCTAAGCAGGTCCGGGCCTGGTTAGTACTTTTTTTTTTCTCTCTTGTTCTGGCTTCCTTCAATGCTGGTTTTAAAATGTATAAGTGATGTAGGTCATTAGGAAACCAATACCTACAGCCACACCACCCTGGACAAGCCCAATCTGGTCTGATCTTGGAAGCTAAGCAGGGCCGGGCCTGGTTAGTACTTGGCTCAGAGACCACCTGGGAATACCAGGTGCTGTAGGCCTTTTTTTTTTTCTCTCTTGTTCCGGCTTCCTTCAATGCTTGTTTTTAGATGTATAAGAGATGTAGGTCAATAAGAAAACAATACCTACAGCCACAGCACCCTGAACAATCCCAATCTCGTTTGATCTTGGAAGCTAAGCAGGGCTGGGCCTGGTTAGTACTTGGATGGGAGACCACCTGGAAATACAATGTGCTGTAGGCTTTCTTTTTTTCTCTCTTGTTCCGGCCTCCTTCAATGCTGGTTTTGAGATGTATAAGAGATGTAGGTCAATAAGAAAACAATACCTACTGCCACACCACCCTGAACAAGCCCAATCTCATCTGATCTTGGAAGTTAAGCAGGGCTGGGCCTGGTTAGTACTTGGATGGGAGACCACCTGGAAATACCAGGTGCTGTAGGCATTTTTTTTCTCTCTTGTTCCGGCCTCCTTCAATGCTGGTTTTGAGATGTATAAGAGATGTAGGTCAATAAGAAACCAATACCTTCAGCCACACCACCCTGAACAAGCCCAATCTCGTCTGATCTTGGAAGCTAAGCAGAGCCGGGCCTGGTTAGTACTTGGATGGGAGACCACCTGGGAATACCAGGTGCTGTAGGCCTTTTTTTCTTCTCTCTTGTTCCGGCTTCCTTCAATGCTGGTTTTTAGATGTATAAGAGATGTAAGTCAATAGGAAAACAATACCTACAGCCGCACCACCCTGAACAAGCCCAATCTCGTCTGATCTTGGAAGCTAAGCAGGGACGAGCCTGGTTAGTACTTGGATGGGAGACCACCTGGGAATACCAGGTGCTGTAGGCCTTTTTTTTTCTCTCTTGTTCTGGCTTCCTTCAATGCTGGTTTTAAAATGTATAAGTGATGTAGGTCATTAGGAAACCAATACCTACAGCCACACCACCCTGGACAAGCCCAATCTCGTCTGATCTTGGAAGCTAAGCAGGGCCGGGCCTGGTTAGTACTTGGATGGGAGACCACCTGGGAATACCAGGTGCTGTAGGCCTTTTTTTTTTTCTCTCTTGTTCCGGCTTCCTTCAATGCTTTTTTTAGATGTATAAGAGATGTAGGTCAATAAGAAAACAATACCTACAGCCACACCACCCTGAACAAGCCCAATCTCGTCTGATCTTGGAAGCTAAGCAGGGCTGGGCCTGGTTAGTACTTGGATGGGAGACCACCTGGAAATACCAGGTGCTGTAGGCTTTTTTTTTTCTCTCTTGTTCCGGCCTTCTTCAATGCTGGTTTTGAGATGTATAAGAGATGTAGGTCAATAGGAAACCAATACCTACAGCCACACAACCCTGAACAAGCCTGATCTTGGAAGCTAAGCAGGGACGGGCCTGGTTAGTACTTGGATGGGAGACCACCTGGGAATACCAGGTGCTGTAGGCCTTTTTTTTTTCTCTCTTGTTCCGGCTTCCTTCAATGCTGGTTTTTAGATGTATAAGAGATGTAGGTCAATAGGAAACCAATACCTACAGCCACAGCACCCTGAACAAGCCCAATCTCGTCTGATCTTGGAAGCTAAGCAGAGCCGGGGCTGGTTAGTACTTGGATGCGAGACCACCTGGGTATACCAGGTGCTGTAGGCCCTTTTTTTTTTCTCTCTTGTTCCGACTTCCTTCAATGCTGGTTTTGATATGTATAAGAGATGTAGGTCAATAGGAAACCAATACCTACAGCTACACCACCCTTAACAAACCCAATCTTGTCTGATCTTGGAAGCTAAGCAGGGCTGGGCCTGGTTAGTACTTGGATGGGAGACCTCCTGGAAATACCAGGGGCTGTAGGCTTTTTTTTTTTCTCTCTTGTTCCGGCCTCCTTCAATGCTGGTTTTGAGATGTATAAGAGATGTAGGTCAATAGGAAACCAATACCTACAGCCACACCACCCTGAACAAGCCCAATCTTGTCTGATCTTGAAAGCTAAGCAGGTCCGGGCCTGGTTAGTACTTTTTTTTTTCTCTCTTGTTCTGGCTTCCTTCAATGCTGGTTTTAAAATGTATAAGTGATGTAGGTCATTAGGAAACCAATACCTACAGCCACACCACCCTGGACAAGCCCAATCTGGTCTGATCTTGGAAGCTAAGCAGGGCCGGGCCTGGTTTGTACTTGGCTCAGAGACCACCTGGGAATACCAGGTGCTGTAGGCCTTTTTTTTTTTCTCTCTTGTTCCGGCTTCCTTCAATGCTTGTTTTTAGATGTATAAGAGATGTAGGTCAATAAGAAAACAATACCTACAGCCACAGCACCCTGAACAATCCCAATCTCGTTTGATCTTGGAAGCTAAGCAGGGCTGGGCCTGGTTAGTACTTGGATGGGAGACCACCTGGAAATACCATGTGCTGTAGGCTTTCTTTTTTTCTCTCTTGTTCCGGCCTCCTTCAATGCTGGTTTTGAGATGTATAAGAGATGTAGGTCAATAAGAAAACAATACCTACTGCCACACCACCCTGAACAAGCCCAATCTCATCTGATCTTGGAAGTTAAGCAGGGCTGGGCCTGGTTAGTACTTGGATGGGAGACCACCTGGAAATACCAGGTGCTGTAGGCATTTTTTTTCTCTCTTGTTCCGGCCTCCTTCAATGCTGGTTTTGAGATGTATAAGAGATGTAGGTCAATAAGAAACCAATACCTTCAGCCACACCACCCTGAACAAGCCCAATCTCATCTGATCTTGGAAGCTAAGCAGAGCCGGGCCTGGTTAGTACTTGGATGGGAGACCACCTGGGAATACCAGGTGCTGTAGGCCTTTTTTCTTCTCTCTTGTTCCGGCTTCCTTCAATGCTGGTTTTTAGATGTATAAGAGATGTAGGTCAATAGGAAAACAATACCTACAGCCGCACCACCCTGAACAAGCCCAATCTCGTCTGATCTTGGAAGCTAAGCAGGGACAAGCCTGGTTAGTACTTGGATGGGAGACCACCTGGGAATACCAGGTGCTGTAGGCCTTTTTTTTTCTCTCTTGTTCCGGCTTCCTTCAATGCTGGTTTTTAGATGTATAAGAGATGTAGGTCAATAGGAAACCAATACCTACATCCACACCACCCTGAACAAGCCCAATCTCGTCTGATCTTGGAAGCTAAGCAGAGCCGGGGCTGGTTAGTACTTGGATGCGAGACCACCTGGGAATACCAGGTGCTGTAGGCCCTTTTTTTTTTCTCTCTTGTTCCGACTTCCTTCAATGCTGGTTTTGAGATGTATAAGAGATGTAGGTCAATAGGAAACCAATACCTACAGCAACACCACCCTGAACAAGCCCAATCTCGTCTGATCTTGAAAGCTAAGCAGGTCCAGGCCTGGTTAGTACTTTTTTTTTTCTCTCTTGTTCTGGCTTCCTTCAATGCTGGTTTTAAAATGTATAAGTGATGTAGGTCATTAGGAAACCAATACCTACAGCCACACCACCCTGGACAAGCCCAATCTCGTCTGATCTTGGAAGCTAAGCAGGGCCGGGCCTGGTTAGTACTTGGATGGGAGACCACCTGGGAATACCAGGTGCTGTAGGCCTTTTTTTTTTTCTCTCTTGTTCCGGCTTCCTTGAATGCTTTTTTTAGATGTATAAGAGATGTAGGTCAATAAGAAAACAATACCTACAGCCACACCACCCTGAACAAGCCCAATCTCGTCTGATCTTGGAAGCTAAGCAGGGCTGGGCCTGGTTAGTACTTGGATGGGAGACCACCTGGAAATACCAGGTGCTGTAGGCTTTTTTTTTTCTCTCTTGTTCCGGCCTTCTTCAATGCTGGTTTTGAGATGTATAAGAGATGTAGGTCAATAGGAAACCAATACCTACAGCCACACAACCCTGAACAAGCCTGATCTTGGAAGCTAAGCAGGGACGGGCCTGGTTAGTACTTGGATGGGAGACCACCTGGGAATACCAGGTGCTGTAGGCCTTTTTTTTTTCTCTCTTGTTCCGGCTTCCTTCAATGCTGGTTTTTAGATGTATAAGAGATGTAGGTCAATAGGAAACCAATACCTACAGCCACAGCACCCTGAACAAGCCCAATCTCGTCTGATCTTGGAAGCTAAGCAGAGCCGGGGCTGGTTAGTACTTGGATGCGAGACCACCTGGGTATACCAGGTGCTGTAGGCCCTTTTTTTTTTCTCTCTTGTTCCGACTTCCTTCAATGCTGGTTTTGAGATGTATAAGAGATGTAGGTCAATAGGAAACCAATACCTACAGCCACACCACCCTTAACAAACCCAATCTTGTCTGATCTTGGAAGCTAAGCAGGGCTGGGCCTGGTTAGTACTTGGATGGGAGACCTCCTGGAAATACCAGGGGCTGTAGGCTTATTTTTTTCTCTCTTGTTCCGGCCTCCTTCAATGCTGGTTTTGAGATGTATAAGAGATGTAGGTCAATAGGAAACCAATACCTACAGCCACACCACCCTGAACAAGCCCAATCTTGTCTGATCTTGAAAGCTAAGCAGGTCCGGGCCTGGTTAGTACTTTTTTTTTTCTCTCTTGTTCTGGCTTCCTTCAATGCTGGTTTTAAAATGTATAAGTGATGTAGGTCATTAGGAAACCAATACCTACAGCCACACCACCCTGGACAAGCCCAATCTGGTCTGATCTTGGAAGCTAAGCAGGGCCGGGCCTGGTTAGTACTTGGCTCAGAGACCACCTGGGAATACCAGGTGCTGTAGGCCTTTTTTTTTTTCTCTCTTGTTCCGGCTTCCTTCAATGCTTGTTTTTAGATGTATAAGAGATGTAGGTCAATAAGAAAACAATACCTACAGCCACAGCACCCTGAACAATCCCAATCTCGTTTGATCTTGGAAGCTAAGCAGGGCTGGGCCTGGTTAGTACTTGGATGGGAGACCACCTGGAAATACAATGTGCTGTAGGCTTTCTTTTTTTCTCTCTTGTTCCGGCCTCCTTCAATGCTGGTTTTGAGATGTATAAGAGATGTAGGTCAATAAGAAAACAATACCTACTGCCACACCACCCTGAACAAGCCCAATCTCATCTGATCTTGGAAGTTAAGCAGGGCTGGGCCTGGTTAGTACTTGGATGGGAGACCACCTGGAAATACCAGGTGCTGTAGGCATTTTTTTTCTCTCTTGTTCCGGCCTCCTTCAATGCTGGTTTTGAGATGTATAAGAGATGTAGGTCAATAAGAAACCAATACCTTCAGCCACACCACCCTGAACAAGCCCAATCTCGTCTGATCTTGGAAGCTAAGCAGGGCTGGGCCTGGTTAGTACTTGGATGGGAGACCACCTGGGAATACCAGGTGCTGTAGGCCTTTTTTTTTTTCTCTCTTGTTCCGGCTTCCTTCAATGCTTTTTTTAGATGTATAAGAGATGTAGGTCAATAAGAAAACAATCCCTACAGCCACACCACCCTGAACAAGCCCAATCTCGTCTGATCTTGGAAGCTAAGCAGGGCTGGGCCTGGTTAGTACTTGGATGGGAGACCACCTGGAAATACCAGGTGCTGTAGGCTTTTTTTTTTCTCTCTTGTTCCGGCCTTCTTCAATGCTGGTTTTGAGATGTATAAGAGATGTAGGTCAATAGGAAACCAATACCTACAGCCACACAACCCTGAACAAGCCTGATCTTGGAAGCTAAGCAGGGACGGGCCTGGTTAGTACTTGGATGGGAGACCACCTGGGAATACCAGGTGCTGTAGGCCTTTTTTTTTTCTCTCTTGTTCCGGCTTCCTTCAATGCTGGTTTTTAGATGTATAAGAGATGTAGGTCAATAGGAAACCAATACCTACAGCCACAGCACCCTGAACAAGCCCAATCTCGTCTGATCTTGGAAGCTAAGCAGAGCCGGGGCTGGTTAGTACTTGGATGCGAGACCACCTGGGTATACCAGGTGCTGTAGGCCCTTTTTTTTTTCTCTCTTGTTCCGACTTCCTTCAATGCTGGTTTTGAGATGTATAAGAGATGTAGGTCAATAGGAAACCAATACCTACAGCTACACCACCCTTAACAAACCCAATCTTGTCTGATCTTGGAAGCTAAGCAGGGCTGGGCCTGGTTAGTACTTGGATGGGAGACCTCCTGGAAATACCAGGGGCTGTAGGCTTTTTTTTTTCTCTCTTGTTCCGGCCTCCTTCAATGCTGGTTTTGAGATGTATAAGAGATGTAGGTCAATAGGAAACCAATACCTACAGCCACACCACCCTGAACAAGCCCAATCTTGTCTGATCTTGAAAGCTAAGCAGGTCCGGGCCTGGTTAGTACTTTTTTTTTTCTCTCTTGTTCTGGCTTCCTTCAATGCTGGTTTTAAAATGTATAAGTGATGTAGGTCATTAGGAAACCAATACCTACAGCCACACCACCCTGGACAAGCCCAATCTGGTCTGATCTTGGAAGCTAAGCAGGGCCGGGCCTGGTTTGTACTTGGCTCAGAGACCACCTGGGAATACCAGGTGCTGTAGGCCTTTTTTTTTTTCTCTCTTGTTCCGGCTTCCTTCAATGCTTGTTTTTAGATGTATAAGAGATGTAGGTCAATAAGAAAACAATACCTACAGCCACAGCACCCTGAACAATCCCAATCTCGTTTGATCTTGGAAGCTAAGCAGGGCTGGGCCTGGTTAGTACTTGGATGGGAGACCACCTGGAAATTCCATGTGCTGTAGGCTTTCTTTTTTTCTCTCTTGTTCCGGCCTCCTTCAATGCTGGTTTTGAGATGTATAAGAGATGTAGGTCAATAAGAAACCAATACCTTCAGCCACACCACCCTGAACAAGCCCAATCTCATCTGATCTTGGAAGCTAAGCAGAGCCGGGCCTGGTTAGTACTTGGATGGGAGACCACCTGGGAATACCAGGTGCTGTAGGCCTTTTTTCTTCTCTCTTGTTCCGGCTTCCTTCAATGCTGGTTTTTAGATGTATAAGAGATGTAGGTCAATAGGAAAACAATACCTACAGCCGCACCACCCTGAACAAGCCCAATCTCGTCTGATCTTGGAAGCTAAGCAGGGACAAGCCTGGTTAGTACTTGGATGGGAGACCACCTGGGAATACCAGGTGCTGTAGGCCTTTTTTTTTCTCTCTTGTTCCGGCTTCCTTCAATGCTGGTTTTTAGATGTATAAGAGATGTAGGTCAATAGGAAACCAATACCTACATCCACACCACCCTGAACAAGCCCAATCTCGTCTGATCTTGGAAGCTAAGCAGAGCCGGGGCTGGTTAGTACTTGGATGCGAGACCACCTGGGAATACCAGGTGCTGTAGGCCCTTTTTTTTTTCTCTCTTGTTCCGACTTCCTTCAATGCTGGTTTTGAGATGTATAAGAGATGTAGGTCAATAGGAAACCAATACCTACAGCCCCACCACCCTGAACAAGCCCAATCTCGTCTGATCTTGAAAGCTAAGCAGGTCCGGGCCTGGTTAGTACTTTTTTTTTTTATATCTTGTTCTGGCTTCCTTCAATGCTGGTTTTAAAATGTATAAGTGATGTAGGTCATTAGAAAACCAATACCTACAGCCACACCACCCTGGACAAGCCCAATCTCGTCTGATCTTGGAAGCTAAGCAGGGCCGGGCCTGGTTAGTACTTGGATGGGAGACCACCTGGGAATACCAGGTGCTATAGGCCTTTTTTTTTTTCTCTCTTGTTCCGGCTTCCTTCAATGCTTGTTTTTAGATGAATAAGAGATGTAGGTCAATAGGAAAACAATACCTACAGCCACACCACCCTGAACAAGCCCAATCTCGGCTGATCTTGGAAGCTAAGCAGGGCTAGGCCTGGTTAGTACTTGGATGTGAGACCACCTGGGAATAACAGGTGCTATAGGCTTTTTTTTTTCTCTCTTGTTCCGGCTTCCTTCAATGCTTGTTTTTACATGTATAAGAGATGTAGGTCAATAGGAAACCAATTCCTACAGCCACACCACCCTGAACAAGCCCAATCTCGTCTGATCTTGGAAGCTAAGCAGGGCTGGGCCTGGTTAGTACTTGGATGGGAGACCACCTGGAAATACCAGGTGCTGTAGGCTTTTTTTTTCTCTCTTGTTCCGGCCTCCTTCAATGCTGGTTTTGAGATGTATAAGAGATGTAGGTCAATAGGAAACCAATACCTACAGCCACACCACCCTGAACAAGCCCAATCTCGTCTGATCTTGGAAGCTAAGCAGAGCCGGGCCTGGTTAGTACTTGGATGGGAGACCACCTGGGAATACCAGGTGCTGTAGGCCTTTTTTTCTTCTCTCTTGTTCCGGCTTCCTTCAATGCTGGTTTCTAGATGTATAAGAGATGTAGGTCAAAATGAAAACAATACCTACAGCCACACCACCCTGAACAAGCCCAATCTCATCTGATCTTGGAAGCTAAGCAGGGCCGGGTCTGGTTAGTACTTGGATGGGAGACCACCTGGGAATACCAGGTGCTGTAGGCCTTTTTTTTTTCTCTCTTGTTCTGGCTTCCTTCAATGCTGGTGTTGAGATGTATAAGAGATGTAGGTCAATAGGAAACTAATACCTACAGCCACTCCACCTTGAACAAGCACAATCTCGTCTGATCTTGAAAGATAAGCAGCGCCAGGCCTAGTTAGTACATGGATGGGAGACCACCTGGGAATATAAGGTGCTGTAGGCCTTTTTTTTTCTCTTTTGATCCGGCTTCCTTCAATGCTGGTTTTCAGATGTATAAGTGATGTAGGTCATTAGGAAACCAAATCCTACAGCCACAACACCCTGAACAAGCCCAATCTCGTCTGATCTTGGAAGCTAAGCAGAGCCAGGCCTGGTTAGTACTTGGATGCGAGACCACCTGGGAATACCAGGTGCTGTAGGCATTTTTTTTTTTCTCTCTTGTTCCGACTTCCTTCAATGCTGGTTTTGAGATGTATAAGAGATGTAGGTCAATAGGGAACCAATACCTACAGCCACACCACCCTGAACAAGCCCAATCTCATCTGATCTTGAAAGCTAAGCAGGTCCGGGCCTGGTTAGTACTTTTTTTTTTCTCTCTTGTTCTGGCTTCCTTCAATGCTGGTTTTGAGATGTATAAGTGATGTAGGTCATTAGGAAACCAATACCTACAGCCACACCACCCTGAACAAGCCCAATCTCGTCTGATCTTGGAAGCTAAGCAGTGACGGGCCTGGTTAGTACTTGGATGGGAGACCACCTGGGAATACCAGGTGCTGTAGGCCTTTTTTTTTTCTCTCTTGTTCCGGCTTCCTTCAATGCTGGTTTTTAGATGTATAAGAGATGTAGGTCAATAGGAAAACAATACCTACAGCCACACCACCCTGAACAAGCCCAATCTCGTCTGATCTAGGAAGCTAAGCAGAGCCAGGCCTGGTTAGTACTTGGATGCGAGACCACCTGGGAATACCAGGTGCTGTAGGCACTTTTTTTTTCTCTCTTGTTCCGACTTTCTTCAATGCTGGTTTTGAGATCTATAAGAGATGTAGGTCAATAGGAAACCAATACCTACAGCCACACCACCCTAAACAAGCCCAATTTCATCTGATCTTGGAAGCTAAGCAGGGCTGGGCCTGGTTAGTACTTGGATGG
>JAVHZZ010000003.1:75745288-75747788 GCA_036250195.1 Mixophyes australis
GTTAGTACTTGGATGGGAGAGCACCTGGAAATACCAGCTGCTGTAGGCTTTTTTTTTTCTCTCTTGTTCCGTCCTCCTGCAATGCTGGTTTTGAGATGGATAAGAGATGTAGGTCAATAGGAAACCAATACCTACAGCCACACCACCCTGAACAAGCCCAATCTCGTCTGATCTTGAAAGCTAAGCAGGTCAAGGCCTGGTTAGTACTTTTTTTTTTCTATCTTGTTCTGGCTTCCTTCAATGCTGGTTTTAAAATGTATAAGTGATGTAGGTCATTAGAAAACCAATACCTACAGCCACACCACCCTGGACAAGCCCAATCTCGTCTTATCTTGGAAGCTAAGCAGGGCCGGGCCTGGTTAGTACTTGGTTGGGAGACCACCTGGGAATACCAGGTGCTGTAGGCCTTTTTTTTTTCTCTCTTGTTCCGGCTTCCTTCAATGCTTGTTTTTAGATGAATAAGAGATGTAGGTCAATAAGAAAACAATACCTACAGCCACACCACCCTGAACAAGCCCAATCTCCTCTGATCTTGGAAGATAAGCAGGTCCAGGCCTGGTTAGTACTTTTTTTTTTCTCTCTTGTTCTGGCTTCCTTCAATGCTGGTTTTAAAATGTATAAGTGATGTAGGTCCTTAGAAATCCAATACCTACAGCCACACCACCCTGGACAAGCCTAATCTCGTCTGATCTTGGAAGCTAAGCAGCGCCGGGCCTGGTTAGTACTTGGATGGGAGACCACCTGGGAATACCAGGTGCTGTAGGCCTTTTTTTTTTTTTTCCCTCTTGTTCCGGCTTCCTTCAATGCTTGTTTTTAGATGAATAAGAGATGTAGGTCAATAGGAAAACAATACCTACAGCCACACCACCCTGGACAAGCCCAATCTCGTCTTATCTTGGAAGCTAAGCAGGGCCGGGCCTGGTTAGTACTTGGTTGGGAGACCACCTGGGAATACCAGGTGCTGTAGGCCTTTTTTTTTTCTCTCTTGTTCCGGCTTCCTTCAATGCTTGTTTTTAGATGAATAAGAGATGTAGGTCAATAAGAAAACAATACCTACAGCCACACCACCCTGAACAAGCCCAATCTCGTCTGATCTTGGAAGCTAAGCAGGGCTGGGCCTGGTTAGTACTTGGATGGGAGACCACCTGGGAATACCAGGTGCTGTAGGCCTTTTTTTTTTTCTCTCTTGTTCCGGCTTCCTTCAATGCTTGTTTTTAGATGTATAAGAGATGTAGGTCAATAAGAAAACAATACCTACAGCCACACCACCCTGAACAAGCCCAATCTCGTCTGATCTTGGAAGCTAAGCAGGTCCGTGCCTGGTTAGTACTTTTTTTTTTATATCTTGTTCTGCCTTCCTTCAATGCTGGTTTTAAAATGTATAAGTGATGTAGGTCATTAGAAATCCAATACCTACAGCCACACCACCCTGGACAAGCCTAATCTCGTCTGATCTTGGAAGCTAAGCAGCGCCGGGCCTGGTTAGTACTTGGATGGGAGACCACCTGGGAATACCAGGTGCTGTAGGCCTTTTTTTTTTTTTTCCCTCTTGTTCCGGCTTCCTTCAATGCTTGTTTTTAGATGAATAAGAGATGTAGGTCAATAGGAAAACAATACCTACAGCCACACCACCCTGAACAAGCCCAATCTCCTCTGATCTTGGAAGATAAGCAGGGCTGGGCCTGGTTAGTACTTGGATGGGAGACCACCTGGAAATACCAGATGCTGTAGGCTTTTTTTTTTTCTCTCTTGTTCCGGCCTCCTTCAATGCTGGTTTTGAGATGTATAAAAGATGTAGGTCAATAGTAAACCAATACCTACAGCCACACCACCCTGAACAAGCCCAATCTCGTCTGATCTTGAAAGCTAAGCAGTTCCGGGCCTGGTTAGTACTTTTTTTTTTCTCTCTTGTTCTGGCTTCCTTCAATGCTGGTTTTAAAATGTATAAGTGATGTAGGTCATTAGGAAACCAATACCTACAGCCACACCACCCTGGACAAGCCCAATCTCGTCTGATCTTGGAAGCTAAGCAGGGCCGGGCCTGGTTAGTACTTGGATGGGAGACCACCTGGGAATACCAGGTGCTGTAGGCCATTTTTTTTGTCTCTCTTGTTCCGGCTTCCTTCAATGCTTTTTTTAAATGTATAAGAGATGTAGGTCAATAAGAAAACAATACCTATAGCCACACCACCCTGAACAAGCCCAATCTCGTCTGATCTTGGAAGCTAAGCAGGGCTGGGCCTGGTTAGTACTTGGATGGGAGACCACCTGGAAATACCAGGTGCTGTATGCTTTTTTTTTTCTCTCTTGTTCCGGCCTCCTTCAATGCTGGTTTTGAGATCTATAAGAGATGTAGGTCAATAGGAAACCAATACCTACAGCCACACCACCCTGAACAAGCCAAATCTTGTCTGATCTTGGAAGCTAAGCAGGGCTGGGCCTGGTTAGTACTTGCATGGGAGACCTCCTGGAAATACCAGGGGCTGTAGGCTTTTTTTTT
>JAVHZZ010000003.1:75750288-75757788 GCA_036250195.1 Mixophyes australis
AAAACAATACCTACAGCCACACCACCCTGAACAAGCCCAATCTCGTCTGATCTTGGAAGCTAAGCAGGGCCGGGCCTGGTTAGTACTTGGATGAGAGACCACCTGGAAATACCAGATGCTGTAGGCTTTTTTTTTCTCTCTTGTTCCGGCCTCCTTCAATGCTGGTTTTGAGATGTATAAGAGATGTAGGTCAATAGGAAACCAATACCTACAGCCACACCACCCTGAACAAGCCCAATCTCGTCTGATCTTAAAAGCTAAGCAGGTCCAGGCCTGGTTAGTACTTTTTTTTTTCTCTCTTGTTCTGGCTTCCTTCAATGCTGGTTTTAAAATGTATAAGTGATGTAGGTCATTAGGAAACCAACACCTACAGCCACACCACCCTGGACAAGCCCAATCTCGTCTGATCTTGGAAGCTAAGCAGGGCCGGGCCTGGTTAGTACTTGGATGGGAGACCACCTGGGAATACCAGGTGCTGTAGGCCTTTTTTTTTTTCTCTCTTGTTCCGGCTTCCTTCAATGCTTGTTTTTAGATGTATAAGAGATGTAGGTCAATAAGAAAACAATACCTACAGCCACACCACCCTGAGCAAGCCCAATCTCGTCTGATCTTGGAAGCTAAGCAGGTCCGTGCCTGGTTAGTACTTTTTTTTTTATATCTTGTTCTGGCTTCCTTCAATGCTGGTTTTAAAATGTATAAGTGATGTAGGTCATTAGAAATCCAATACCTACAGCCACACCACCCTGGACAAGCCTAATCTCGTCTGATCTTGGAAGCTAAGCAGCGCCGGGCCTGGTTAGTACTTGGATGGGAGACCACCTGGGAATACCAGGTGCTGTAGGCCTTTTTTTTTTTTTTCCCTCTTGTTCCGGCTTCCTTCAATGCTTGTTTTTAGATGAATAAGAGATGTAGGTCAATAGGAAAACAATACCTACAGCCACACCACCCTGAACAAGCCCAATCTCCTCTGATCTTGGAAGATAAGCAGGGCTGGGCCTGGTTAGTACTTGGATGGGAGACCACCTGGAAATACCAGATGCTGTAGGCTTTTTTTTTTTCTCTCTTGTTCCGGCCTCCTTCAATGCTGGTTTTGAGATGTATAAAAGATGTAGGTCAATAGTAAACCAATACCTACAGCCACACCACCCTGAACAAGCCCATTCTCGTCTGATCTTGAAAGCTAAGCAGTTCCGGGCCTGGTTAGTACTTTTTTTTTTCTCTCTTGTTCTGGCTTCCTTCAATGCTGGTTTTAAAATGTATAAGTGATGTAGGTCATTAGGAAACCAAAACCTACAGCCACACCACCCTGGACAAGCCCAATCTCGTCTGATCTTGGAAGCTAAGCAGGGCCGGGCCTGGTTAGTACTTGGATGGGAGACCACCTGGGAATACCAGGTGCTGTAGGCCATTTTTTTTGTCTCTCTTGTTCCGGCTTCCTTCAATGCTTTTTTTAAATGTATAAGAGATGTAGGTCAATAAGAAAACAGTACCTATAGCCACACCACCCTGAACAAGCCCAATCTCGTCTGATCTTGGAAGCTAAGCAGGGCTGGGCCTGGTTAGTACTTGGATGGGAGACCACCTGGAAATACCAGATGCTGTATGCTTTTTTTTTTCTCTCTTGTTCCGGCCTCCTTCAATGCTGGTTTTGAGATCTATAAGAGATGTAGGTCAATAGGAAACCAATACCTACAGCCACACCACCCTGAACAAGCCAAATCTTGTCTGATCTTGGAAGCTAAGCAGGGCTGGGCCTGGTTAGTACTTGCATGGGAGACCTCCTGGAAATACCAGGGGCTGTAGGCTTTTTTTTTTCTCTCTTGTTCCGGCCTCCTTCAATGCTGGTTTTGAGATGTATAAGAGATGTAGGTCAATAGGAAACCAATACCTACAGCCACACCACCCTGAACAAGCCCAATCTCGTCTGATCTTGAAAGCTAAGCAGTTCCGGGCCTGGTTAGTACTTTTTTTTTTCTCTCTTGTTCTGGCTTCCTTCAATGCTGGTTTTAAAATGTATAAGTGATGTAGGTCATTAGGAAACCAATACCTACAGCCACACCACCCTGGACAAGCCCAATCTCGTCTGATCTTGGAAGCTAAGCAGAGCCGGGGCTGGTTAGTACTTGGATGGGAGACCTCCTGGAAATACCAGGGGCTGAAGGCTTTTATTTTTCTCTCTTGTTCCGGCCTCCTTCAATGCTGGTTTTGAGATGTATAAGAGATGCAGGTCAATATGAAACCAATACCTACAGCCACACCACCCTGAACAAGCCCAATCTTGTCTGATCTTGAAAGCTAAGCAGGTCCGGGCCTGGTTAGTACTTTTTTTTTTCTCTCTTGTTCTGGCTTCCTTCAATGCTGGTTTTAAAATGTATAAGATATGTAGGTCATTAGGAAACCAATACCTACAGCCACACCACCCTGGACAAGCCCAATCTCGTCTGATCTTGGAAGCTAAGCAGGGCCGGGCCTGGTTAGTACTTGGCTCAGAGACCACCTGGGAATACCAGGTGCTGTAGGCCTTTTTTTTTTTTCTCTCTTGTTCCGGCTTCCTTCAATGCTTGTTTTTAGATGTATAAGAGATGTAGGTCAATAAGAAAACAATACCTACAGCCACAGCACCCTGAACAATCCCAATCTCGTTTGATCTTGGAAGCTAAGCAGTGCTGGGCCTGGTTAGTACTTGGATGGGAGACCACCTGGAAATACCAGGTGCTGTAGGCTTTTTTTTTTCTCTCTTGTTCCGGCCTCCTTCAATGCTGGTTTTGAGATGTATAAGAGATGTAGGTCAATAGGAAACCAATACCTACAGCCACACCACCCTGAACAAGCCTGATCTTGGAAGCTAAGCAGAGCCAGGCCTGGTTATTACTTGAATGGGAGACCACCTGGGAATACCAGGCGCTGTAGGCTTTTTTTTCTTCTCTCTTGTTCCGGCTTCCTTCAATGCTGGTTTTTAGATGTATAAGAGATGTAGGTCAAAATGAAAACAATACCTACAGCCGCACCACCCTGAACAAGCCCAATCTCGTCTGATCTTGGAAGCTAAGCAGGGACGAGCCTGGTTAGTACTTGGATGGGAGACCACCTGGGAATACCAGGTGCTGTAGGCCTTTTTTTTTTCTCTCTTGTTCCAGCTTCCTTTAATGCTGGTTTTTAGATGTATAAGAGATGTAGGTCAATAGGAAACCAATACCTACATCCACACCACCCTGAACAAGCCCAATCTCATCTGATCTTGGAAGCTAAGCAGAGCCGGGGCTGTTTAGTACTTGGATGCGAGACCACCTGGGAATACCAGGTGCTGTAGGCCCTTTTTTTTTTCTCTCTTGTTCCGACTTCCTTCAATGCTGGTTTTGAGATGTATAAGAGATGTAGGTCAATAGGAAACCAATACCTACAGCCACACCACCCTGGACAAGCCCAATCTCGTCTGATCTTGGAAGCTAAGCAGGGCCGGGCCTGGTTAGTACTTGGATGGGAGACCACCTGGGAATACCAGGTGCTGTAGGCCTTTTTTTTTTTTTTTCCCTCTTGTTCCGGCTTCCTTCAATGCTTGTTTTTAGATGAATAAGAGATGTAGGTCAATAGGAAAACAATACCTACAGCCACACCACCCTGAACAAGCCCAATCTCGTCTGATCTTGGAAGCTAAGCAGGGCTGGGCCTGGTTAGTACTTGGATGGGAGACCACCTGGAATTACCAGATGCTGTAGGCTTTTTCTTTTCTCTCTTGTTCCGGCCTCCTTCAATGCTGGTTTTGAGATGTATAAAAGATGTAGGTCAATAGTAAACCAATACCTACAGCCACACCACCCTGAACAAGCCCAATCTCGTCTGATCTTGAAAGCTAAGCAGGTCCGGGCCTGGTTAGTACTTTTTTTTTTCTCTCTTGTTCTGGCTTCCTTCAATGCTGGTTTTAAAATGTATAAGTGATGTAGGTCATTAGGAAACCAATACCTACAGCCACACCACCCTGGACAAGCCCAATCTCGTCTGATCTTGGAAGCTAAGCAGGGCCGGGCCTGGTTAGTACTTGGATGGGAGACCACCTGGGAATACAAGGTGCTGTAGGCCATTTTTTTTGTCTCTCTTGTTCCGGCTTCCTTCAATGCTTTTTTTAGATGTATAAGAGATGTAGGTCAATAAGAAAACAATACCTACAGCCACACCACCCTGAACAAGCCCAATCTCGTCTGATCTTGGAAGCTAAGCAGTGCCGGGCCTGGTTAGTACTTGGATGGGAGACCACCTGGGAATACCAGGTGCTGTAGGCCTTTTTTTCTTCTCTCTTGTTCCGGCTTCCTTCAATGCTGGTTTCTAGATGTATAAGAGATGTAGGTCAATAGGAAACCAATACCTATAGCCACACCACCCTGAACAAGCCCAATCTCATCTGATCTTGGAAGCTAAGCAGGTCCGGGCCTGGTTAGTACTTGGATGCGAGATCACCTGGGGATACCGGGTGCTGTAGGCCCTTTTTTTTTTCTCTCTTGTTCCGACTTCCTTCAATGCTGGTTTTGAGATGTATAAGAGATGTAGGTCAATAGAAAACCAATACCTACAGCCACACCACCCTGAACAAGCCAAATCTCGTCTGATCTTGGAAGCTAAGCAGGGCTGGGCCTGGTTAGTACTTGGATGGGAGACCACCTGGAAATACCAGGTGCTGTAGGCTTTTTTTTTTCTCTCTTGTTCCGGCCTCCTTCAATGCTGGTTTTGAGATGTATAAGAGATGTAGGTCAATAGGCAACCAATACCTACAGCCACACCACCCTGAACAAGCCCAATCTCGTCTTATCTTGGAAGCTAAGCAGATCCGGCCCTGGTTAGTACTTGGATGGGAGACCACCTGGGAATACCAGGTGTTGTAGGCCTTTTTTTCTTCTCTCTCGTTCCAGCTTCCTTCAATGCTGGTTTCTAGATGTATAAGAGATGTAGGTCAATATGAAAACAATACCTACAGCCACACCACCCTGAACAAGCCTAATCTCATCTGATCTTGGAAGCTAAGCAGGGCCAGGCCTGGTTAGTACTTGGATGGGAGACCACCTGGGAATACCAGGTGCTGTATGCCTTTTTTTTTTCTCTCTTGTTCCGGCTTCCTTCAATGCTGGTGTTGAGATGTATAAGAGATGTAGGTCAATAGGAAACTAATACCTACAGCCACTCCACCTTGAACAAGAACAATCTCGTCTGATCTTGAAAGATAAGCCGCGCCAGGCCTAGTTAGTACATGGATGGGAGACCACCTGGGAATGCCAGGTGCTGTAGGCCTTTTTTTTTCTCTTTTGATCCGGCTTCCTTCAATGCTGGTTTTCAGATGTATAAGTGATGTAGGTCATAAGGAAACCAAATGCTACAGCCACAACACGCTGAACAAGCCCAATCTCGTCTGATCTTGAAAGCTAAGCAGGTCCGGGCCTGGTTAGTACTTTTTTTTTCTCTCTTGTTCTGGCTTCCTTCAATGCTGGTTTTAAAATGTATAAGTGATGTAGGTCATTAGTAAACCAATACCTACAGCAACACCACCCTGGACAAGCCCAATCTCGTCTGATCTTGGAAGCTAAGCAGGGCCAGGCCTGGTTAGTACTTGGATGGGAGACCACCTGGGAATACCAGGTGCTGTAGGCCTTTTTTTTTTTCTCTCTTGTTCCGGCTTCCTTCAATGCTTGTTTTTAGATGTATAAGAGATGTAGGTCAATAAGAAAACAATATCTACAGCCACACCACCCTGAACAAGCCCAATCTCGTCTGATCTTGGAAGCTAAGCAGGGCAGGGCCTGGTTAGTACTTGGATGGGAGACCACCTGGGAATACCAGGTGCTGTAGGCTTTTTTTTTTCTCTCTTGTTCCGGCCTCCTTCAATGCTGGTTTTGAGATGTATAAGAGATGTAGGTCAATAGGAAACCAATACCTACAGCCACACCACCCTGAACAAGTCAAATCTCGTCTGATCTTGGAAGCTAAGCAGGGCTGGGCCTGGTTAGTACTTGGATGGGAGACCACCTGGAAATACCAGGTGCTGTAGGCTTTTTTTTTTTCTCTCTTGTTCCGGCCTCCTTCAATGCTGGTTTTGAGATGTATAAGAGATGTAGGTCAATAGGCAACCAATACCTACAGCCACACCACCCTGAACAAGCCCAATCTCGTCTTATCTTGGAAGCTAAGCAGATCCGGCCCTGGTTAGTACTTGGATGGGAGACCACCTGGGAATACCAGGTGTTGTAGGCCTTTTTTTCTTCTCTCTCGTTCCAGCTTCCTTCAATGCTGGTTTCTAGATGTATAAGAGATGTAGGTCAATATGAAAACAATACCTACAGCCACACCACCCTGAACAAGCCTAATCTCATCTGATCTTGGAAGCTAAGCAGGGCCAGGCCTGGTTAGTACTTGGATGGGAGACCACCTGGGAATACCAGGTGCTGTATGCCTTTTTTTTTTCTCTCTTGTTCCGGCTTCCTTCAATGCTGGTGTTGAGATGTATAAGAGATGTAGGTCAATTGGAAACTAATACCTACAGCCACTCCACCTTGAACAAGAACAATCTCGTCTGATCTTGAAAGATAAGCCGCGCCAGGCCTAGTTAGTACATGGATGGGAGACCACCTGGGAATGCCAGGTGCTGTAGGCCTTTTTTTTTCTCTTTTGATCCGGCTTCCTTCAATGCTGGTTTTCAGATGTATAAGTGATGTAGGTCATAAGGAAACCAAATGCTACAGCCACAACACGCTGAACAAGCCCAATCTCGTCTGATCTTGAAAGCTAAGCAGGTCCGGGCCTGGTTAGTACTTTTTTTTTCTCTCTTGTTCTGGCTTCCTTCAATGCTGGTTTTGAGATGTATAAGTGATGTAGGTCATTAGCAAACTAATACCTACAGCCACACCACCCTGAACAAGCCCAATCTCATCTGATCTTGGAAGCTAAGCAGGGCCAGGCCTAGTTAGTACTTGGATGGGAGACCATCTGGGAATACCAGGTGCTGCAGGCTTTTTTTTTTTCTCTCTTGTTCCGGCTTCCTTCAATGCGGGTTTTTAGATGTATAAGAGATGTAGGTCAATACGAAAACAATACCTACAGCCGCACCACCCTGAACAAGCCCAATCTCATCTGATCTTGGAAGCTAAGCAGGGACAGGCCTGGTTAGTACTTGGATGGGAGACCACCTGGAAATACCAGGTGCTGTAGGCTTTTTTTTTTTCTCTCTTGTTCCGGCCTCCTTCAATGCTGGTTTTGAGATGTATAAGAGATGTAGGTCAATAAGAAAACAATACCTACTGCCACACCACCCTGAACAAGCCCAATCTCATTTGATCTTGGAAGTTAAGCAGGGCTGGGCCTGGTTAGTACTTGGATGGGAGACCACCTGGAAATACCAGGTGCTGTAGGCATATTTTTTCTCTCTTGTTCCGGCCTCCTTCAATGCTGGTTTTGAGATGTATAAGAGATGTAGGTCAATAGGAAACCAATACCTACAGCCACACCACCCTGAACAAGCCC
>JAVHZZ010000003.1:75767788-75770288 GCA_036250195.1 Mixophyes australis
CCACACCACCCTGAACAAGCCCAATTTCATCTGATCTTGGAAGCTAAGCAGGGCTGGGCCTGGTTAGTACTTGGATGGGAGACCACCTGGAAATAACAGGTGCAGTAGGCTTTTTTTTTCTCTCTTGTTCCGGCCTCCTTCAATGCTGGTTTTGAGATGTATAAGTGATGTAGGTCAATAGGAAAAAAATACCTACAGCCACACCACCCTGTACAAGCCCAATCTCGTCTGATCTTGGAAGCTAAGCAGGGCTGGGCCTGGTTAGCACTTGGATGGGAGACCACGAGGAAATACCAGATGCTGTAGGCTTTTTTTTTTCTCTCTTGTTCCGGCCTCCTTCAATGCTGGTTTTGAGATGTATAAGAGATGTAGGTCAATAGGAAACCAATACCTACAGCCACACCACCCTGAACAAGCCCAATCTCGTCTGATCTTGAAAGCTAAGCAGGTCCGGGCCTGGTTAGTACTTTTTTTTTTTCTCTCTTGTTCTGGCTTCCTTCAATGCTGGTTTTAAAATGTATAAGTGATGTAGGTCATTAAGAAACCAATACCTACAGCCACACCACCCTGGACAAGCCCAATCTCGTCTGATCTTGGAAGCTAAGCAGGGCTGGGCCTGGTTAGTACTTGGATGGGAGACCACCTGGGAATACCAGGTGCTGTAGGCCTTTTTTTTTTTCTCTCTTGTTCCGGCTGCCTTCAATGCTTGTTTTTAGATGTATAAGAGATGTAGGTCAATAGAAAAACAATACCTACAGCCACACCACCCTGAACAAGCCCAATCTCGTCTGATCTTGGAAGCTAAGCAGAGCTGGGCCTGGTTAGTACTTGGATGGGAGACCACCTGGGAATACCAGGTGCTGTAGGCCTTTTTTTCTTCTCTCTTGTTCCGGCTTCCTTCAATGCTGGTTTCTAGATGTAGAAGAGATGTAGGTCAATAGTAAAACAATACCTACAGCCACACCACCCTGAACAAGCCCAATCTCGTCTGATCTTGGAAGCTAAGCAGGGCTGGGCCTGGTTAGCACTTGGATGGGAGACCACGAGGAAATACCAGATGCTGTAGGCTTTTTTTTTTCTCTCTTGTTCCGGCCTCCTTCAATGCTGGTTTTGAGATGTATAAGAGATGTAGGTCAATAGGAAACCAATACCTACAGCCACACCACCCTGAACAAGCCCAATCTCGGCTGATCTTGGAAGCTAAGCAGGGCTAGGCCTGGTTAGTACTTGGATGTGAGACCACCTGGGAATAACAGGTGCTATAGGCTTTTTTTTTTCTCTCTTGTTCCGGCTTCCTTCAATGCTTGTTTTTACATGTATAAGAGATGTAGGTCAATAGGAAACCAATTCCTACAGCCACACCACCCTGAACAAGCCCAATCTCGTCTGATCTTGGAAGCTAAGCAGGGCTGGGCCTGGTTAGTACTTGGATGGGAGACCACCTGGAAATACCAGGTGCTGTAGGCTTTTTTTTTCTCTCTTGTTCCGGCCTCCTTCAATGCTGGTTTTGAGATGTATAAGAGATGTAGGTCAATAGGAAACCAATACCTACAGCCACACCACCCTGAACAAGCCCAATCTCGTCTGATCTTGGAAGCTAAGCAGAGCCGGGCCTGGTTAGTACTTGGATGGGAGACCACCTGGGAATACCAGGTGCTGTAGGCCTTTTTTTCTTCTCTCTTGTTCCGGCTTCCTTCAATGCTGGTTTCTAGATGTATAAGAGATGTAGGTCAAAATGAAAACAATACCTACAGCCACACCACCCTGAACAAGCACAATCTCATCTGATCTTGGAAGCTAAGCAGGGCCGGGTCTGGTTAGTACTTGGATGGGAGACCACCTGGGAATACCAGGTGCTGTAGGCCTTTTTTTTTTCTCTCTTGTTCTGGCTTCCTTCAATGCTGGTGTTGAGATGTATAAGAGATGTAGGTCAATAGGAAACTAATACCTACAGCCACTCCACCTTGAACAAGCACAATCTCGTCTGATCTTGAAAGATAAGCAGCGCCAGGCCTAGTTAGTACATGGATGGGAGACCACCTGGGAATACCAGGTGCTGTAGGCACTTTTTTTTTCTCTCTTGTTCCGACTTTCTTCAATGCTGGTTTTGAGATCTATAAGAGATGTAGGTCAATAGGAAACCAATACCTACAGCCACACCACCCTGAACAAGCCCAATTTCATCTGATCTTGGAAGCTAAGCAGGGCTGGGCCTGGTTAGTACTTGGATGGGAGACCACCTGGAAATAACAGGTGCAGTAGGCTTTTTTTTTCTCTCTTGTTCCGGCCTCCTTCAATGCTGGTTTTGAGATGTATAAGTGATGTAGGTCAATAGGAAAAAAATACCTACAGCCACACCACCCTGTACAAGCCCAATCTCGTCTGATCTTGGAAGCTAAGCAGGGCTGGGCCTGGTTAGCACTTGGATGGGAGACCACGAGGAAATACCAGATGCTGTAGGCTTTTTTTTTTCTCTCTTGTTCCGGCCTCCTTCAATGCT
>JAVHZZ010000003.1:75780288-75785288 GCA_036250195.1 Mixophyes australis
AAACAATACCTACAGCCACACCACCCTGAACAAGCCCAATCTCGTCTGATCTTGGAAGCTAAGCAGGGCTGGGCCTGGTTAGTACTTGGATGGGAGACCACCTGGAATTACCAGGTGCTGTAGGCTTTTTTTTTCTCTCTTGTTCCAGCCTCCTTCAATGCTGGTTTTGAGCTGTATAAGAGAGGTAGGTCAATAGGAAACCAATACCTACAGCCACACCACCCTGAACAAGCCCAATCTCATCTGAACTTGGAAGCTAAGCAGAGCCGGGCCTGGTTAGTACTTGGATGGGAGACCACCTGGGAATACCAGGTGCTGTAGGCCTTTTTTTCTTCTCTCTTGTTTCGGCTTCCTTCAATGCTGGTTTCTAGATGTATAAGAGATGTAGGTCAATACAAAAACAATACCTACAGCCACACCACCCTGAACAAGCCTAATCTCATCTGATCTTGGAAACTAAGCAGGGCCAGGCCTGGTTAGCACTTGGATGGGAGACCACCTGGGAATACCAGGTGCTGTAGGCCTTTTTTTTTTCTCTCTTGTTCTGGCTTCCTTCAATGCTGGTGTTGAGATGTATAAGAGATGTAGGTCAATAGGAAACTAATACCTACAGCCACTCCACCTTGAACAAGCACAATCTCGTCTGATCTTGAAAGATAAGCCGCGCCAGGCCTAGTTAGTACATGGGTGGGAGACCACCTGGGAATACCAAGTGCTGTAGGCCTTTTTTTTTCTCTTTTGATCCGGCTTCCTTCAATGCTGGTTTTCAGATGTATAAGTGATGTAGGTCATTAAGAAACCAAATCCTACAGCAACAACACCCTGAACAAGCCCAATCTCGTCTGATCTTGGAAGCTAAGCAGAGCCGGGCCTGGTTAGTACTTGGATGCGAGACCACCTGGGAAATACCAGGTGCTGTAGGCATTTTTTTTTTTCTCTCTTGTTCCGACTTCCTTCAATGCTGGTTTTGAGATGTATAAGAGATGTAGGTCAATAGGAAACCAATACCTACAGCCACACCACCCTGAACAAGCCCAATCTCATTTGATCTTAGAAGCTAAGCAGGGCCAGGCCTAGTTAGTACTTGGATGGGAGACCACCTGGGAATACCAGGTGCTGTAGGCTTTTTTTTTTTCTCTCTTGTTCCGGCTTCCTTCAATGCGGGTTTTTAGATGTATAAGAGATGTAGGTCAATAGAAAAACAATACCTACAGCCTCACCACCCTGAACAAGCCCAATCTCGTCTGATCTTGGAAGCTAAGCAGGGACGGGCCTGGTTAGTACTTGGATGGGAGACCACCTGGGAATACCAGGTGCTGTAGGCTTTTTTTTTTTCTCTCTTGTTCCGGCTTCCTTCAATGCTGGTTTTTAGATGTATAAGAGATGTAGGTCAATAGGAAACCAATACCTACAGCCACACCACCCTGAACAAGCCCAATCTCGTCTGATCTTGGAAGCTAAGCAGAGCCGGGGCTGGTTAGTACTTGGATGCGAGACCACCTGGGAATACCAGGTGCTGTAGGCCCTTTTTTTTTTCTCTCTTGTTCCGACTTCCTTCAATGCTGGTTTTGAGATGTATAAGAGATGTAGGTCAATAGGAAACCAATACCTACAGCCACACCACCCTGAACAAGCCCAATCTCGTCTGATCTTGGAAGCTAAGTAGGGCTGGGCCTGGTTAGTACTTGGATGGGAGAGC
Source organism: Mixophyes australis (assembly GCA_036250195.1). NCBI lineage: Eukaryota > Metazoa > Chordata > Amphibia > Anura > Limnodynastidae > Mixophyes > Mixophyes australis. The sequence continues at coordinate 75,781,988 of JAVHZZ010000003.1, forward strand.
ACCTGGAAATACCAGCTGCTGTAGGCTTTTTTTTTTCTCTCTTGTTCCGTCCTCCTGCAATGCTGGTTTTGAGATGGATAAGAGATGTAGGTCAATAGGAAACCAATACCTACAGCCACACCACCCTGAACAAGCCCAATCTCGTCTGATCTTGAAAGCTAAGCAGGTCAAGGCCTGGTTAGTACTTTTTTTTTTCTATCTTGTTCTGGCTTCCTTCAATGCTGGTTTTAAAATGTATAAGTGATGTAGGTCATTAGAAAACCAATACCTACAGCCACACCACCCTGGACAAGCCCAATCTCGTCTTATCTTGGAAGCTAAGCAGGGCCGGGCCTGGTTAGTACTTGGTTGGGAGACCACCTGGGAATACCAGGTGCTGTAGGCCTTTTTTTTTTCTCTCTTGTTCCGGCTTCCTTCAATGCTTGTTTTTAGATGAATAAGAGATGTAGGTCAATAAGAAAACAATACCTACAGCCACACCACCCTGAACAAGCCCAATCTCGTCTGATCTTGGAAGCTAAGCAGGGTTGGGCCTGGTTAGTACTTGGATGAGAGACCACCTGGAAATACCAGATGCTGTAGGCTTTTTTTTTTCTCTCTTGTTCCGGCCTCCTTCAATGCTGGTTTTGAGATGTATAAGAGATGTAGGTCAATAGGAAACCAATACCTACAGCCACACCACCCTGAACAAGCCCAATCTCGTCTGATCTTAAAAGCTAAGCAGGTCCAGGCCTGGTTAGTACTTTTTTTTTTCTCTCTTGTTCTGGCTTCCTTCAATGCTGGTTTTAAAATGTATAAGTGATGTAGGTCATTAGGAAACCAACACCTACAGCCACACCACCCTGGACAAGCCCAATCTCGTCTGATCTTGGAAGCTAAGCAGGGCTGGGCCTGGTTAGTACTTGGATGGGAGACCACCTGGGAATACCAGGTGCTGTAGCCTTTTTTTTTTCTCTCTTGTTCCGGCTTCCTTCAATGCTTGTTTTTAGATGAATAAGAGATGTAGGTCAATAAGAAAACAATACCTACAGCCACACCACCCTGAACAAGCCCAATCTCGTCTGATCTTGGAAGCTAAGCAGGGCTGGGCCTGGTTAGTACTTGGATGAGAGACCACCTGGAAATACCAGATGCTGTAGGCTTTTTTTTTCTCTCTTGTTCCGGCCTCCTTCAATGCTGGTTTTGAGATGTATAAGAGATGTAGGTCAATAGGAAACCAATACCTACAGCCACACCACCCTGAACAAGCCCAATCTCGTCTGATCTTAAAAGCTAAGCAGGTCCAGGCCTGGTTAGTACTTTTTTTTTTCTCTCTTGTTCTGGCTTCCTTCAATGCTGGTTTTAAAATGTATAAGTGATGTAGGTCATTAGGAAACCAACACCTACAGCCACACCACCCTGGACAAGCCCAATCTCGTCTGATCTTGGAAGCTAAGCAGGGCCGGGCCTGGTTAGTACTTGGATGGGAGACCACCTGGGAATACCAGGTGCTGTAGGCCTTTTTTTTTTTCTCTCTTGTTCCGGCTTCCTTCAATGCTTGTTTTTAGATGTATAAGAGATGTAGGTCAATAAGAAAACAATACCTACAGCCACACCACCCTGAACAAGCCCAATCTCATCTGATCTTGGAAGCTAAGCAGGTCCGTGCCTGGTTAGTACTTTTTTTTTTATATCTTGTTCTGGCTTCCTTCAATGCTGGTTTTAAAATGTATAAGTGATGTAGGTCATTAGAAATCCAATACCTACAGCCACACCACCCTGGACAAGCCTAATCTCGTCTGATCTTGGAAGCTAAGCAGCGCCGGGCCTGGTTAGTACTTGGATGGGAGACCACCTGGGAATACCAGGTGCTGTAGGCCTTTTTTTTTTTTTTCCCTCTTGTTCCGGCTTCCTTCAATGCTTGTTTTTAGATGAATAAGAGATGTAGGTCAATAGGAAAACAATACCTACAGCCACACCACCCTGAACAAGCCCAATCTCCTCTGATCTTGGAAGATAAGCAGGGCTGGGCCTGGTTAGTACTTGGATGGGAGACCACCTGGAAATACCAGATGCTGTAGGCTTTTTTTTTTTCTCTCTTGTTCCGGCCTCCTTCAATGCTGGTTTTGAGATGTATAAAAGATGTAGGTCAATAGTAAACCAATACCTACAGCCACACCACCCTGAACAAGCCCAATCTCGTCTGATCTTGAAAGCTAAGCAGTTCCGGGCCTGGTTAGTACTTTTTTTTTTCTCTCTTGTTCTGGCTTCCTTCAATGCTGGTTTTAAAATGTATAAGTGATGTAGGTCATTAGGAAACCAATACCTACAGCCACACCACCCTGGACAAGCCCAATCTCGTCTGATCTTGGAAGCTAAGCAGGGCCGGGCCTGGTTAGTACTTGGATGGGAGACCACCTGGGAATACCAGGTGCTGTAGGCCATTTTTTTTGTCTCTCTTGTTCCGGCTTCCTTCAATGCTTTTTTTAAATGTATAAGAGATGTAGGTCAATAAGAAAACAATACCTATAGCCACACCACCCTGAACAAGCCCAATCTCGTCTGATCTTGGAAGCTAAGCAGGGCTGGGCCTGGTTAGTACTTGGATGGGAGACCACCTGGAAATACCAGGTGCTGTATGCTTTTTTTTTTCTCTCTTGTTCCGGCCTCCTTCAATGCTGGTTTTGAGATCTATAAGAGATGTAGGTCAATAGGAAACCAATACCTACAGCCACACCACCCTGAACAAGCCAAATCTTGTCTGATCTTGGAAGCTAAGCAGGGCTGGGCCTGGTTAGTACTTGCATGGGAGACCTCCTGGAAATACCAGGGGCTGTAGGCTTTTTTTTTTCTCTCTTGTTCCGGCCTCCTTCAATGCTGGTTTTGAGATGTATAAGAGATGTAGGTCAATAGGAAACCAATACCTACAGCCACACCACCCTGAACAAGCCCAATCTCGTCTGATCTTGAAAGCTAAGCAGTTCCGGGCCTGGTTAGTACTTTTTTTTTTCTCTCTTGTTCTGGCTTCCTTCAATGCTGGTTTTAAAATGTATAAGTGATGTAGGTCATTAGGAAACCAATACCTACAGCCACACCACCCTGGACAAGCCCAATCTCGTCTGATCTTGGAAGCTAAGCAGAGCCGGGGCTGGTTAGTACTTGGATGCGAGACCACCTGGGAATACCAGGTGCTGTAGGCCCTTTTTTTTTCTCTCTTGTTCCGACTTCCTTCAATGCTGGTTTTGAGATGTATAAGAGATGTAGGTCAATAGGAAACCAATACCTACAGCCCCACCACCCTGAACAAGCCCAATCTCGTCTG
>JAVHZZ010000003.1:75792788-75795288 GCA_036250195.1 Mixophyes australis
GTTTTTAGATGTATAAGAGATGTAGGTCAATAAGAAAACAATACCTACAGCCACAGCACCCTGAACAATCCCAATCTCGTTTGATCTTGGAAGCTAAGCAGTGCTGGGCCTGGTTAGTACTTGGATGGGAGACCACCTGGAAATACCAGGTGCTGTAGGCTTTTTTTTTTCTCTCTTGTTCCGGCCTCCTTCAATGCTGGTTTTGAGATGTATAAGAGATGTAGGTCAATAGGAAACCAATACCTACAGCCACACCACCCTGAACAAGCCCAATCTCGTCTGATCTTGGAAGCTAAGCAGAGCCAGGCCTGGTTATTACTTGAATGGGAGACCACCTGGGAATACCAGGCGCTGTAGGCTTTTTTTTCTTCTCTCTTGTTCCGGCTTCCTTCAATGCTGGTTTTTAGATGTATAAGAGATGTAGGTCAAAATGAAAACAATACCTACAGCCGCACCACCCTGAACAAGCCCAATCTCGTCTGATCTTGGAAGCTAAGCAGGGACGAGCCTGGTTAGTACTTGGATGGGAGACCACCTGGGAATACCAGGTGCTGTAGGCCTTTTTTTTTTCTCTCTTGTTCCAGCTTCCTTTAATGCTGGTTTTTAGATGTATAAGAGATGTAGGTCAATAGGAAACCAATACCTACATCCACACCACCCTGAACAAGCCCAATCTCATCTGATCTTGGAAGCTAAGCAGAGCCGGGGCTGTTTAGTACTTGGATGCGAGACCACCTGGGAATACCAGGTGCTGTAGGCCCTTTTTTTTTTCTCTCTTGTTCCGACTTCCTTCAATGCTGGTTTTGAGATGTATAAGAGATGTAGGTCAATAGGAAACCAATACCTACAGCCACACCACCCTGGACAAGCCCAATCTCGTCTGATCTTGGAAGCTAAGCAGGGCCGGGCCTGGTTAGTACTTGGATGGGAGACCACCTGGGAATACCAGGTGCTGTAGGCCTTTTTTTTTTTTTTCCCTCTTGTTCCGGCTTCCTTCAATGCTTGTTTTTAGATGAATAAGAGATGTAGGTCAATAGGAAAACAATACCTACAGCCACACCACCCTGAACAAGCCCAATCTCGTCTGATCTTGGAAGCTAAGCAGGGCTGGGCCTGGTTAGTACTTGGATGGGAGACCACCTGGAATTACCAGATGCTGTAGGCTTTTTCTTTTCTCTCTTGTTCCGGCCTCCTTCAATGCTGGTTTTGAGATGTATAAAAGATGTAGGTCAATAGTAAACCAATACCTACAGCCACACCACCCTGAACAAGCCCAATCTCGTCTGATCTTGAAAGCTAAGCAGGTCCGGGCCTGGTTAGTACTTTTTTTTTTCTCTCTTGTTCTGGCTTCCTTCAATGCTGGTTTTAAAATGTATAAGTGATGTAGGTCATTAGGAAACCAATACCTACAGCCACACCACCCTGGACAAGCCCAATCTCGTCTGATCTTGGAAGCTAAGCAGGGCCGGGCCTGGTTAGTACTTGGATGGGAGACCACCTGGGAATACAAGGTGCTGTAGGCCATTTTTTTTGTCTCTCTTGTTCCGGCTTCCTTCAATGCTTTTTTTAGATGTATAAGAGATGTAGGTCAATAAGAAAACAATACCTACAGCCACACCACCCTGAACAAGCCCAATCTCGTCTGATCTTGGAAGCTAAGCAGTGCCGGGCCTGGTTAGTACTTGGATGGGAGACCACCTGGGAATACCAGGTGCTGTAGGCCTTTTTTTCTTCTCTCTTGTTCCGGCTTCCTTCAATGCTGGTTTCTAGATGTATAAGAGATGTAGGTCAATAGGAAACCAATACCTATAGCCACACCACCCTGAACAAGCCCAATCTCATCTGATCTTGGAAGCTAAGCAGGTCCGGGCCTGGTTAGTACTTGGATGCGAGATCACCTGGGGATACCGGGTGCTGTAGGCCCTTTTTTTTTTCTCTCTTGTTCCGACTTCCTTCAATGCTGGTTTTGAGATGTATAAGAGATGTAGGTCAATAGAAAACCAATACCTACAGCCACACCACCCTGAACAAGCCAAATCTCGTCTGATCTTGGAAGCTAAGCAGGGCTGGGCCTGGTTAGTACTTGGATGGGAGACCACCTGGAAATACCAGGTGCTGTAGGCTTTTTTTTTTCTCTCTTGTTCCGGCCTCCTTCAATGCTGGTTTTGAGATGTATAAGAGATGTAGGTCAATAGGCAACCAATACCTACAGCCACACCACCCTGAACAAGCCCAATCTCGTCTTATCTTGGAAGCTAAGCAGATCCGGCCCTGGTTAGTACTTGGATGGGAGACCACCTGGGAATACCAGGTGTTGTAGGCCTTTTTTTCTTCTCTCTCGTTCCAGCTTCCTTCAATGCTGGTTTCTAGATGTATAAGAGATGTAGGTCAATATGAAAACAATACCTACAGCCACACCACCCTGAACAAGCCTAATCTCATCTGATCTTGGAAGCTAAGCAGGGCCAGGCCTGGTTAGTACTTGGATGGGAGACCACCT
>JAVHZZ010000003.1:75815288-75825288 GCA_036250195.1 Mixophyes australis
ACACCACCCTGAACAAGCCCAATCTCGTCTGATCTTGGAAGCTAAGCAGGGACGGGCCTGGTTAGTACTTGGATGGGAGACCACCTGGGAATACCAGGTGCTGTAGGCCTTTTTTTTTTCTCTCTTGTTCCGGCTTCCTTCAATGCTGGTTTTGAGATAATAAGAGATGTAGGTCAATAGGAAACCAAAACCTACAGCTACACATCTTTAAACAAGCCCAATCTCGTCTGATCTTGGAAGCTAAGCAGGGCCAGGCCTGGTTAGTACTTGGATGGGAGACCACCTGGGAATACCAGGTGCTGTAGGCTTTTTTTTTTTCTCTCTTGTTCCGGCTTCCTTCAATGCTGGTTTTTAGATGTATAAGAGATGTAAGTCAATAGGAAACCAATACCTACAGCCACACCACCCTGAACAAGCCTGATCTTGGAAGCTAAGCTGAGCCAGGGTTGGTTAGTACTTGGATGCGAGACCACCTGGGAATACCAGGTGCTGTAGGCCCTTTTTTTTTTCTCTCTTGTTCCGACTTTCTTCAATGCTGGTTTTGAGATGTATAAGAGATGTAGGTCAATAGGAAACCGTTACCTACAGCCACACCACCCTGAACAAGCCCAATCTCGTCTGATCTTGGAAGCTAAGCAGGGCTGGGCCTGGTTAGTACTTGGATGGGAGACCACCTGGAAATATCAGGTGCTGTAGGCTTTTTTTTTTCTCTCTTGTTCCGGCCTCCTTCAATGCTGGTTTTGATATGTATAAGAGATGTAGGTCAATAATAAACCAATACCTACAGCTACACCACCCTGAACAAGCCCAATCTCGTCTGATCTTGAAAGCTAAGCAGGGCCGGGCCTGGTTAGTACTTTTTTTTTTTCTCTTGTTCTGGCTTCCTTCAATGCTGGTTTTAAAATGTATAAGTGATGTAGGTCATTAGGAAACCAATACCTACAGCCACACCACCCTGAACAAGCCCAATCTCGTCTGATCTTGGAAGCTAAGCAGAGCCGGGCCTGGTTAGTACTTGGATGGGAGACCACCTGGGAATATCAGGTGCTGTAGGCCTTTTTTTTTCTCTCTTGTTCCGGCTTCCTTCAATGCTGGTTTTGAGATTATAAGAGATGTAGGTCAATACAAAACCATTACCTACAGCTACACATCGCTGAACAATCCCAATCTCGTTTGATCTTGGAAGCTAAGCAGGGCCGGACCTGGTTAGTACTTTGATGGGAGACCACCTGGGAATACCAGGTGATGTAGGCCTTTTTTTTTTCTCTCTTGTTCCGGCTTCCTTCAATGCTGGTTTTGAGATGTATAAGAGATGTAGGTCAATAGGAAACCAATACCTACAGCCACACCACCCTGAACAAGCCCAATCTCGTCTGATCTTGGAAGCTAAGCAGGGCCAGGCCTGGTTAGTACTTGGATGGGAGACCACCTGGCAATACCAGCTGCTGTAGGCCTTTTTTTTTATCTCTCTTGTTCCGGCTTCCTTCAATGCTGGTTTTGAGATGTATAAGAGATGTAGGTCAATAGGAAACCAATACCTACAACCACTCCACCTTGAACAAGCACAATCTCGTCTGATCTTGAAAGATAAGCAGCGCCGGGCCTAGTTAGTACTTGAATGGGAGACCACCTGGGAATACCAGGTGCTGTAGGCCTTTTTTTCCCTCTCTTATTCCGGCTTCCTTCAATGCTTATTTTGAGATGTATAAGAGATGTAGGTCAATAGGAAACCAATACCTACAACCACTCTACCTTGAACAAGCACAATCTCGTCTGATCTTGAAAGATAAGCAGCGCCGGGCCTAGTTAGTACTTGAATGGGAGACCACCTGGGCATACCAGGTGCTGTAGGCCTTTTTTTCTTCTCTCTTGATTCCGGCTTCCTTTAATGCTGTTTTCTAGATGTATAAGAGATGTAGGTCAATAGGAAAACAATACCTACAGCCACACCACCCTGAACAAGCCCAATCTCGTCTGATCTTGGAAGCTAAGCAGGGACGGGCCTGGTTAGTACTTGGATGGGAGACCACCTGGGAATACCAGGGGCTGTAGGCCTTTTTTTCTTGTCTCTTGTTCCGGCTTCCTTCAATGCTGGTTTCTAGATGTATAAGAGATGTAGGTCAATAGGAAAACAATACCTACAGCCACACCACCCTGAACAAGCCCAATCTCGTCTGATCTTGGAAGCTAAGCAGGGACGGGCCTGGTTAGTACTTGGATGGGAGACCACCTGGGAATACCAGGTGCTGTAGGCTTTTTTTTTTTCTCTCTTGTTCCGGCTTCCTTCAATGCTGGTTTTGAGATAATAAGAGATGTAGGTCAATAGGAAACCAAAACCTACAGCTACACATCTCTAAACAAGCCCAATCTCGTCTGAATTTGGAAGCTAAGCAGGGCCAGGCCTGGTTAGTACTTGGATGGGAGACCACCTGGAAATACCAGGTGCTGTAGGCTTTTTTTTTTTCTCTCTTGTTCCGGCTTCCTTCAATGCTGGTTTTTAGATGTATAAGAGATGTAAGTCAATAGGAAACCAATACCTACAGCCACACCACCCTGAACAAGCCTGATCTTGGAAGCCAAGCAGACCTGGGGTTGGTTAGTACTTGGATGCGAGACCACCTGGGAATACCAGGTGCTGTAGGCCCTTTTTTTTTCTCTCTTGTTCCGACTTTCTTCAATGCTGGTTTTGAGATGTATAAGAGATGTAGGTCAATAGGAAACCATTACATACAGCCACACCACCCTGAACAAGCCCAATCTCGTCTGATCTTGGAAGCTAAGCAGGGCTGGGCCTGGTTAGTACTTGGATGGGAGACCACCTGGAAATATCAGGTGCTGTAGGCTTATTTTTTTCTCTCTTGTTCCGGCCTCCTTCAATGCTGGTTTTGATATGTATAAGAGATGTAGGTCAATAGGAAACCGATACCTACAGCAACACCACCCTGAACAAGCCCAATCTCGTCTGATCTTGAAAGCTAAGCAGGTCCGGGCCTGGTTAGTACTTTTTTTTTCTCTCTTGTTCCGGCTTCCTTCAATGCTGGTTTTGAGATTATAAGAGATGTAGGTCAATAGGAAAACAATACCTACAGCCACACCACCCTGAACAAGCCCAATCTCATCTGATCTTCAAAGCTAAGCAGGGCCAGGCCTGGTTAGTACTTGGATGGGAGACCACCTGGGAATACCAGGTGCTGTAGGCCTTTTTTTTTCTCTCTTGTTCCGGTTTCCTTCAATGCTGGTTTTGAGATTATAAGAGATGTAGGTCAATTCGAAACCATTACCTACAGCTACACATCTCTGAACAATTCCAATCTCGTTTGATCTTGGAAGCTAAGCAGGGCTGCACCTGGTTAGTACTTTGATGGGAGACCACCTGGGAATACCAGGTGCTGTAGGCCTTTTTTTTTTCTCTCTTGTTCCGGCTTCCTTCAATGCTGGTTTTGAGATGTATAAGAGATGTAGGTCAATAGGAAAACAATACCTACAGCCACACCACCCTGAACAAGCCCAATCTCGTCTGATCTTGGAAGCTAAGCAGGGCTGGGCCTGGTTAGTACTTGGATGGGAGACCACCTGGGAATACCAGGTGCTGTAGGCCTTTTTTTTTTCTCTCTTGTTCTGGCTTCCTTCAATGCTGGTGTTGAGATTTATAAGAGATGTAGGTCAATAGGAAACTAATACCTACAGCCACTCCACCCTGAACAAGCCCAATCTCGTCTGATCTTGGAAGCTAAGCAGAGCCGTGCCTGGTTAGTACATGGATGGGAGACCACCTGGGAAAACCAGGTGCTGTAGGCCTTTTTTTTTCTCTTTTGATCCGGCTTCCTTCAATGCTGGTTTTCAGATGTATAAGTGATGTAGGTCATTAAGAAACCAAATCCTACAGCTACTACACCCTAAACAAGCCCAATCTCGTCTGATCTTGGAAGCTAAGCAGAGCCGGGCCAGGTTAGTACTTGGATGCGAGACCACCTGGGAATACCAGGTGCTGTAGGCATTTTTTTTTTCTCTCTTGTTCCGACTTCCTTCAATGCTGGTTTTGAGATGTATAAGAGATGTAGGTCAATAGGGAACCAATACCTACAGCCACACCACCCTGAACAAGCCCAATCTCGTCTGATCTTGAAAGCTAAGCAGTTCCGGGCCTGGTTAGTACTTTTTTTTTTCTCTCTTGTTCTGGCTTCCTTCAATGCTGGTTTTGAGATGTATAAGTGATGTAGGTCATTAGGAAACCAATACCTACAGCCACACCACCCTGAACAAGCCCAATCTCGTCTGATCTTGGAAGCTAAGCAGAGCCAGGCCTGGTTAGTACTTGGATGGGAGACCACCTGGGAATACCAGGGGCTGTAGGCCTTTTTTTCTTCTCTCTTGTTCCGGCTTCCTTCAATGCTGGTTTCTAGATGTATAAGAGATGTAGGTCAATAGGAAAACAATACCTACAGCCACACCACCCTGAACAAGCCCAATCTCGTCTGATCTTGGAAGCTAAGCAGGGACGGGCCTGGTTAGTACTTGGATGGGAGACCACCTGGGAATACCAGGTGCTGTAGGCCTTTTTTTTTTCTCTCTTGTTCCGGCTTCCTTCAATGCTGGTTTTGAGATAATAAGAGATGTAGGTCAATAGGAAACCAAAACCTACAGCTACACATCTTTAAACAAGCCCAATCTCATCTGATCTTGGAAGCTAAGCAGGGCCAGGCCTGGTTAGTACTTGGATGGGAGACCACCTGGGAATACCAGGTGCTGTAGGCTTTTTTTTTTTCTCTCTTGTTCCGGCTTCCTTCAATGCTGGTTTTTAGATGTATAAGAGATGTAAGTCAATAGGAAACCAATACCTACAGCCACACCACCCTGAACAAGCCTGATCTTGGAAGCTAAGCAGAGCCGGGGTTGGTTAGTACTTGGATGCGAGACCACCTGGGAATACCAGGTGCTGTAGGCCCTTTTTTTTCTCTCTCTTGTTCCGACTTTCTTCAATGCTGGTTTTGAGATGTATAAGAGATGTAGGTCAATAGGAAACCGTTACCTACAGCCACACCACCCTGAACAAGCCCAATCTCGTCTGATCTTGGAAGCTAAGCAGGGCTGGGCCTGATTAGTACTTGGATGGGAGACCACCTGGAAATATCAGGTGCTGTAGGCTTTTTTTTTTCTCTCTTGTTCCGGCCTCCTTCAATGCTGGTTTTGATATGTATAAGAGATGTAGGTCAATAGAAAACCAATACCTACAGCCACACCACCCTGAACAAGCCCAATCTCGTCTGATCTTGAAAGCTAAGCAGGTCCGGGCCTGGTTAGTACTTTTTTTTTCTCTCTTGTTCCGGCTTCCTTCAATGCTGGTTTTGAGATTATAAGAGATGTAGGTCAATAGGAAAACAATACCTACAGCCACACCACCCTGAACAAGCCCAATCTCATCTGATCTTCAAAGCTAAGCAGGGCCAGGCCTGGTTAGTACTTGGATGGGAGACCACCTGGGAATACCAGGTGCTGTAGGCCTTTTTTTTTCTCTCTTGTTCCGGTTTCCTTCAATGCTGGTTTTGAGATTATAAGAGATGTAGGTCAATTCGAAACCATTACCTACAACTACACATCTCTGAACAATTCCAATCTCGTTTGATCTTGGAAGCTAAGCAGGGCTGCACCTGGTTAGTACTTTGATGGGAGACCACCTGGGAATACCAGGTGCTGTAGGCCTTTTTTTTTTCTCTCTTGTTCCGGCTTCCTTCAATGCTGGTTTTGAGATGTATAAGAGATGTAGGTCAATAGGAAAACAATACCTACAGCCACACCACCCTGAACAAGCCCAATCTTGTCTGATCTTGGAAGCTAAGCAGGGCTGGGCCTGGTTAGTACTTGGATGGGAGACCACCTGGGAATACCAGGTGCTGTAGGCCTTTTTTTTTTCTCTCTTGTTCTGGCTTCCTTCAATGCTGGTGTTGAGATTTATAAGAGATGTAGGTCAATAGGAAACTAATACCTACAGCCACTCCACCCTGAACAAGCCCAATCTCGTCTGATCTTGGAAGCTAAGCAGAGCCGTGCCTGGTTAGTACATGGATGGGAGACCACCTGGGAAAACCAGGTGCTGTAGGCCTTTTTTTTTCTCTTTTGATCCGGCTTCCTTCAATGCTGGTTTTCAGATGTATAAGTGATGTAGGTCATTAAGAAACCAAATCCTACAGCTACTACACCCTAAACAAGCCCAATCTCGTCTGATCTTGGAAGCTAAGCAGAGCCGGGCCAGGTTAGTACTTGGATGCGAGACCACCTGGGAATACCAGGTGCTGTAGGCATTTTTTTTTTCTCTCTTGTTCCGACTTCCTTCAATGCTGGTTTTGAGATGTATAAGAGATGTAGGTCAATAGGGAACCAATACCTACAGCCACACCACCCTGAACAAGCCCAATCTCGTCTGATCTTGAAAGCTAAGCAGTTCCGGGCCTGGTTAGTACTTTTTTTTTTCTCTCTTGTTCTGGCTTCCTTCAATGCTGGTTTTGAGATGTATAAGTGATGTAGGTCATTAGGAAACCAATACCTACAGCCACACCACCCTGAACAAGCCCAATCTCGTCTGATCTTGGAAGCTAAGCAGAGCCAGGCCTGGTTAGTACTTGGATGGGAGACCACCTGGGAATACCAGGGGCTGTAGGCCTTTTTTTCTTCTCTCTTGTTCCGGCTTCCTTCAATGCTGGTTTCTAGATGTATAAGAGATGTAGGTCAATAGGAAAACAATACCTACAGCCACACCACCCTGAACAAGCCCAATCTCGTCTGATCTTGGAAGCTAAGCAGGGACGGGCCTGGTTAGTACTTGGATGGGAGACCACCTGGGAATACCAGGTGCTGTAGGCCTTTTTTTTTTCTCTCTTGTTCCGGCTTCCTTCAATGCTGGTTTTGAGATAATAAGAGATGTAGGTCAATAGGAAACCAAAACCTACAGCTACACATCTTTAAACAAGCCCAATCTCATCTGATCTTGGAAGCTAAGCAGGGCCAGGCCTGGTTAGTACTTGGATGGGAGACCACCTGGGAATACCAGGTGCTGTAGGCTTTTTTTTTTTCTCTCTTGTTCCGGCTTCCTTCAATGCTGGTTTTTAGATGTATAAGAGATGTAAGTCAATAGGAAACCAATACCTACAGCCACACCACCCTGAACAAGCCTGATCTTGGAAGCTAAGCAGAGCCGGGGTTGGTTAGTACTTGGATGCGAGACCACCTGGGAATACCAGGTGCTGTAGGCCCTTTTTTTTCTCTCTCTTGTTCCGACTTTCTTCAATGCTGGTTTTGAGATGTATAAGAGATGTAGGTCAATAGGAAACCGTTACCTACAGCCACACCACCCTGAACAAGCCCAATCTCGTCTGATCTTGGAAGCTAAGCAGGGCTGGGCCTGATTAGTACTTGGATGGGAGACCACCTGGAAATATCAGGTGCTGTAGGCTTTTTTTTTTCTCTCTTGTTCCGGCCTCCTTCAATGCTGGTTTTGATATGTATAAGAGATGTAGGTCAATAGAAAACCAATACCTACAGCCACACCACCCTGAACAAGCCCAATCTCGTCTGATCTTGAAAGCTAAGCAGGTCCGGGCCTGGTTAGTACTTTTTTTTTCTCTCTTGTTCTGGCTTCCTTCAATGCTGGTTTTAAAATGTATAAGTGATGTAGGTCATTATGAAACCAATACCTACAGCCACACCACCCTGGACAAGCCCAATCTCGTCTGATCTTGGAAGCTAAGCAGAGCCGGGCCTGGTTAGTACTTGGATGGGAGACCACCTGGGAATACCAGGTGCTGTAGGCCTTTTTTCTTCTCTCTTGTTCCGGCTTCCTTCAATGCTGGTTTCTAGATGTATAAGAGATGTAGGTCAATAGGAAAACAATACCTACAGCCACACCACCCTGAACAAGTCCAATCTCATCTGATCTTCGAAGCTAAGCAGGGCCGGGCCTGGTTAGTACTTGGATGGGAGACCACCTGGGAATATCAGGTGCTGTAGGCCTTTTTTTTTCTCTCTTGTTCCGGCTTCCTTCAATGCTGCTTTTGAGATTATAAGAGATGTAGGTCAATAGAAAACCATTACCTACAGCTACACATCTCTGAACAATCCCAATCTCATTTGATCTTGGAAGCTAAGCAGGGCCGGACCTGGTTAGTACTTTGATGGGAGACCACCTGGGAATACCAGGTGCTGTAGGCCTTTTTTTTTTCTCTCTTGTTCCGGCTTAATTCAATGCTGGTTTCTAGATGTATAAGAGATGTAGGTCAATAGGAAAACAATACCTACAGCCACACCACCCTGAACAAGCCCAATCTCGTCTGATCTTGGAAGCTAAGCAGAGCCGGGCATGGTTAGTACTTGGATGGGAGACCACCTGGAATACCAGGTGCTGTAGGCCTTTTTTATTTCTCTCTTGTTCAGGCTTCCTTCAATGCTGGTTTCTAGATGTATAAGAGATGTAGGTCAATAGGAAAACAATACCTACAGCCACACCACCCTGAACAAGCCCAATCTCATCTGATCTTCGAAGCTAAGCAGGGCCGGGCCTGGTTAGTACTTGGATGGGAGACCACCTGGGAATATCAGGTGCTGTAGGCCTTTTTTTTTCTCTCTTGTTCCGGCTTCCTTCAATGCTGGTTTTGAGATTATAAGAGATGTAGGTCAATACAAAACCATTACCTACAGCTACACATCTCTGAACAATCCCAATCTCGTTTGATCTTGGAAGCTAAGCAGGGCCGGACCTGGTTAGTACTTTGATGGGAGACCAGCTGGGAATACCAGGTGCTGTAGGCCTTTTTTTTTTCTCTCTTGTTCCGGCTTCCTTCAATGCTGGTTTTGAGATGTATAAGAGATGTAGGTCAATAGGAAACCAATACCTACAGCCACACCACCCTGAACAAGCCCAATCTCGTCTGATCTTGGAAGCTAAGCAGGGCCAGGCCTGGTTAGTACTTGGATGGGAGACCACCTGGCAATACCAGCTGCTGTAGGCCTTTTTTTTTTATCTCTCTTGTTCCGGCTTCCTTCAATGCTGGTTTTGAGATGTATAAGAGATGTAGGTCAATAGGAAACCAATACCTACAACCACTCCACCTTGAACAAGCACAATCTTGTCTGATCTTGAAAGATAAGCAGCGCCGGGCCTAGTTAGTACTTGAATGGGAGACCACCTGGGAATACCAGGTGCTGTAGGCCTTTTTTTTCCCTCTCTTATTCCGGCTTCCTTCAATGCTTATTTTGAGATGTATAAGAGATGTAGGTCAATAGGAAACCAATACCTACAATCACTCCACCTTGAACAAGCACAATCTCGTCTGATCTTGAAAGATAAGCAGCGCCGGGCCTAGTTAGTACTTGAATGGGAGACCACCTGGGCATACCAGGGGCTGTAGGCCTTTTTTTCTTCTCTCTTGTTCCGGCTTCCTTCAATGCTGTTTTCTAGATGTATAAGAGATGTAGGTCAATAGGAAAACAATACCTACAGCCACACCACCCTGAACAAGCCCAATCTCGTCTGATCTTGGAAGCTAAGCAGGGATGGGCCTGGTTAGTACTTGGATGGGAGACCACCTGGGAATACCAGGGGCTGTAGGCCTTTTTTTCTTGTCTCTTGTTCCGGCTTCCTTCAATGCTGGTTTCTAGATGTATAAGAGATGTAGGTCAATAGGAAAACAATACCTACAGCCACACCACCCTGAACAAGCCCAATCTCGTCTGATCTTGGAAGCTAAGCAGGGACGGGCCTGGTTAGTACTTGGATGGGAGACCACCTGGGAATACCAGGTGCTGTAGGCCTTTTTTTTTTCTCTCTTGTTCCGGCTTCCTTCAATGCTGGTTTTGAGATAATAAGAGATGTAGGTCAATAGGAAACCAAAACCTACAGCTACACATCTCTAAACAAGCCCAATCTCGTCTGATCTTGGAAGCTAAGCAAGGCCAGGCCTGGTTAGTACTTGGATGGGAGACCACCTGGAAATACCAGGTGCTGTAGGCT
>JAVHZZ010000003.1:75840288-75843517 GCA_036250195.1 Mixophyes australis
GGAATACCAGGTGCTGTAGGCCTTTTTTTTTTTCTCTCTTGTTCCGGCATCCTTCAATGCTTGTTTTTAGATGTATAAGTGATGTAGGTCAATAGGAAAACAATACCTACAGCCACACCACCCTGAACAAGCCCAATCTCGTCTGATCTTGGAAGCTAAGCAGGGCTGGGCCTGGTTAGTACTTGGATGGGATACCACCTGGAAATACTAGATGCTGTAGGCTTTTTTTTTTCTCTCTTGTTCCGGCCTCCTTCAATGCTGGTTTTGAGATGTATAAAAGATGTAGGTCAATAGGAAACCAATACCTACAGCCACACCACCCTGAACAAGCCCAATCTCGTCTGATCTTGAAAGCTAAGCAGGTCCGGGCCTGGTTAGTACTTTTTTTTTTCTCTCTTGTTCTGGCTTCCTTCAATGCTGGTTTTAAAATGTATAAGTGATGTAAGTCATTAGGAAACCAATACCTACAGCCACACCACCCTGGACAAGCCTGATCTTGGAAGCTAAGCAGAGCCGGGCCTGGTTAGTACTTAGATGGGAGACCACCTGGGAATACCAGGTGCTGTAGGCCTTTTTTTCTTCTCTCTTGTTCCGGCTTCCTTCAATGCTGGTTTTTAGATGTATAAGAGATGTAGGTCAATAGGAAAACAATACCTACAGCCGCACCACCCTGAACAAGCCCAATCTCGTCTGATCTTGGAAGCTAAGCAGGGACGGGCCTGGTTAGTACTTGGATGGGAGACCACCTGGGAATACCAGGTGCTGTAGGCTTTTTTTTTTCTCTCTTGTTCCGGCCTCCTTCAATGCTGGTTTTGAGATGTATAAGAGATGTAGGTCAATAGGAAACCAATACCTACAGCCACACCACCCTGAACAAGCCCAATCTTGTCTGATCTTGAAAGCTAAGCAGGTCCGGGCCTGGTTAGTACTTTTTTTTTTTCTCTCTTGTTCTGGCTTCCTTCAATGCTGGTTTTAAAATGTATAAGTGATGTAGGTCATTAGGAAACCAATACCTACAGCCACACCACCCTGGACAAGCCGAATCTCGTCTGATCTTGGAAGCTAAGCAGGGCCGGGCCTGGTTAGTACTTGGCTCAGAGACCACCTGGGAATACCAGGTGCTGTAGGCCTTTTTTTTTTTCTCTCTTGTTCCGGCTTCCTTCAATGCTTGTTTTTAGATGTATAAGAGATGTAGGTTAATAAGAAAACAATACCTACAGCCACAGCACACTGAACAATCCCAATCTCGTTTGATCTTGGAAGCTAAGCAGGGCTGGGCCTGGTTAGTACTTGGAAGGGAGACCACCTGGAAATACCAGGTGCTGTAGGCTTTTTTTTTTCTCTCTTGTTCCGCCTCCTTCAATGCTGGTTTTGAGATGTATAAGAGATGTAGGTCAATAAGAAAACAATACCTACTGCCACACCACCCTGAACAAGCCCAATCTCATCTGATCTTGGAAGTTAAGCAGGGCTGGGCCTGGTTAGTACTTGGATGGGAGACCACCTGGAAATACCAGGTGCTGTAGGCTTTTTTTTTTCTCTCTTGTTCCGGCCTCCTTCAATGCTGGTTTTGAGATGTATAAGAGATGTAGGTCAATAGGAAACCAATACCTACAGCCACACCACCCTGAATAAGCCCAATCTCGTCTGATCTTGGAAGCTAAGCAGAGCCAGGCCTGGTTAGTACTTGGATGGGAAACCACCTGGGAATACCAGGTGCTGTAGGCCTTTTTTTCTTCTCTCTTGTTCCGGCTTCCTTCAATGCTGGTTTTTAGATGTATAAGAGATGTAGGTCAATAGGCAAACAATACCTACAGCCGCACCACCCTGAACAAGCCCAATCTCGTCTGATCTTGGAAGCTAAGCAGGGACGAGCCTGGTTAGTACTTGGATGGGAGACCACCTGGGAATACCAGGTGCTGTAGGCCTTTTTTTTCTCTCTTGTTTCGGCTTCCTTCAATGCTGGTTTAGATGTATAAGAGATGTAGGTCAATAGGAAACCAATACCTACATCCACACCACCCTGAACAAGCCCAATCTCGTCTGATCTTGGAAGCTAAGCAGAGCCGAGGCTGGTTAGTACTTGGATGCGAGACCACCTGGGAATACCAGGTGCTGTAGGCCCTTTTTTTTTTCTCTCTTGTTCCGACTTCCTTCAATGCTGGTTTTGAGATGTATAAGAGATGTAGGTCAATAGGAAACCAATACCTACAGCCCCACCACCCTGAACAAGCCCAATCTCGTCTGATCTTGAAAGCTAAGCAGGTCCGGGCCTGGTTAGTACTTTTTTTTTTATATCTTGTTCTGGCTTCCTTCAATGCTGGTTTTAAAATGTATAAGTGATGTAGGTCATTAGAAAACCAATACCTACAGCCACACCACCCTGGACAAGCCCAATCTCGTCTGATCTTGGAAGCTAAGCAGGGCCGGGCCTGGTTAGTACTTGGATGGGAGACCACCTGGGAATACCAGGTGCTGTAGGCCTTTTTTTTTTTCTCTCTTGTTCCGGCTTCCTTCAATGCTTGTTTTTAGATGAATAAGAGATGTAGGTCAATAGGAAAACAATACCTACAGCCACACCACCCTGAACAAGCCCAATCTCGTTTGATCTTGGAAGCTAAGCAGGGCTGGGCCTGGTTAGTACTTGGATGGGAGACCACCTGGAAATACCAGGTGCTGTAGGCTTTTTTTTTTTCTCTCTTGTTCCGGCTTCCTTCAATGCTTGTTTTTAGATGTATAAGAGATGTAGGTCAATAAGAAAACAATACCTACAGCCACACCACCCTGAACAAGCCCAATCTCGTTTGATCTTGGAAGCTAAGCAGGGCTGGGCCTGGTTAGTACTTGGATGGGAGACCACCTGGAAATACCAGGTGCTGTAGGCTTTTTTTTTTCTCTCTTGTTTCGGCCTCCTTCAATGCTGGTTTTGAGATGTATAAGAGATGTAGGTCAATAGGAAACCAATACCTACAGCCACACCACCCTGAACAAGCCCAATCTCGTCTGATCTTGGAAGCTAAGCAGAGCCGGGCCTGGTTAGTACTTGGATGGGAGACCACCTGGGAATACCAGGTGTTGTAGGCCTTTTTTTCTTCTCTCTCGTTCCAGCTTCCTTCAATGCTGGTTTCTAGATGTATAAGAGATGTAGGTCAATATGAAAACAATACCTACAGCCACACCACCCTGAACAAGCCTAATCTCATCTGATCTTGGAAGCTAAGCAGGGCCA
>JAVHZZ010000003.1:75853717-75856217 GCA_036250195.1 Mixophyes australis
TAAGAGATGTAGGTCAATAAGAAACCAATACCTACAGCTACACATCTCTGAACAAGCCCAATCTCGTTTGGTCTTGGAAGCTAAGCAGGGCCGGACCTGGTTAGTACTTTGATGGGAGACCACCTGGGAATACCAGGTGCTGTAGGCCTTTTTTTTTTCTCTCTTGTTCCGGCTTCCTTCAATGCTGGTTTTAAGATGTATAAGAGATGTAGGTCAATAGGAAACCAATACCTACAACCACTCCACCTTGAACAAGCACAATCTTGTCTGATGTTGAAAGATAAGCAGCGCCGGGCCTAGTTAGTACTTGAATGGGAGACCACCTAGGAATACCAGGTGCTGTAGGCCATTTTTTTTCCTCTCTTGTTCCGGCTTCCTTCAATGCTTATTTTGAGATGTATAAGTGATGTAGGTCATTAGGAAAACAATACCTACAGCCACACCACCCTGAATAAACCCAATCTCATCTGATCTTGGAAGCTAAGCAGGGCTTGGCCTGGTTAGTATTTGGATAGGAGACCACCTGGGAATACCAGGTGCTGTAGGCCTTTTTTTTTTCTCTCTTGTTCTGGCTTCCTTCAATGCTGGTTTTGAGATGTATAAGAGATGTAGTTCATTAGGAAACCAATACCTACAACCACTCCACCTTGAACAAGCATAATCTCGTCTGATCTTGGAAGCTAAGCAGGTCCAGGCCTGGTTAGTACTTGGATGGGAGACCACCTGGGAATACTAGGTGCTGTAGGCCTTTTTTTTTTCTCTCTTGTTCCGGCTTCCTTCAATGCTGGTTTTGAGATTATAAGAGATGTAGGTCAATAGGTAACCAATACCAACAGCCACACATCTCTGAACAAGCCCAATCTCGTTTGATCTTGGAAGCTAAGCAGGGCCATAACTGGTTAGTACTTTGATGGGAGACCACCGGGGAATACCAGGTGCTGTAGGCCTTTTTTTTTTCTCTCTTGTTCCGGCTTCCTTCAATGCTGGTTTTGAGATGTATAAGAGATGTAGGTCAATAGGAAACCAATACCTACAGCCACTCCACCCTGAACAAGCCAATCTCGTCTGATCTTGGAAGCTAAGCAGGGCCAGGCCTGGTTAGTACTTGGATGGGAGACCACCTGGGAATACCAGCTGCTGTAGGCCTTTTTTTTTTTATCTCTCTTGTTTCGGCTTCCTTCAATGCTGGTTTTGAGATGTATAAGAGATGTAGGTCAATAGGAAACCAATACCTACAACCACTCCACCTTAAACAAGCACAATCTCGTCTGATCTTGAAACATAAGCAGCTCCGGGCCTAGTTAATACTTGAATGGGAGACCACCTGGGAATACCAGGTGCTGTAGGCTTTTTTTTTTTCTCTCTTGTTCTGGCTTCCTTCAATGCTGGTTTTGAGATGTATAAGAGATGTAGTTCATTAGGAAACCAATACCTACAACCACTCCACCTTGAACAAGCACAATCTCGTCTGATCTTGGAAGCTAAGCAGGGCCAGGCCTGGTTAGTACTTGGATGAGAGACCACCTGGGAATACCAGGTGCTTTAGGCCTTTTTTTTTTCTCTCTAGTTTTGGCTTCCTTCAATGCTGGTTTTGAGATGTATAAGAGATGTAGTTCATTAGGAATCCAATACCTACAGCCACACCACCCTGAATAAACCCAATCTCATCTGATCTTGGAAGCTAAGCAGGGCTTGGCCTGGTTAGTATTTGGATAGGAGACCACCTGGGAATTCAAAGTGCTGTAGGCCTTTTTTTTTTCTCTCTTGTTCCGGCTTCCTTCAATGCTGGTTTTGAGATTATAAGAGATGTAGGTCAATAGGTAACCAATACCTACAGCCACACATCTCTGAACAAGCCCAATCTCGTTTGATCTTGGAAGCTAAGCAGGGCTGTACCTGGTTAGTATTTTGATGGGAGACCACCTGGGAATACCAGGTGCTGTAGGCCTTTTTTTTTTCTCTCTTGTTCCGGCTTCCTTCAATGCTGGTTTTAAGATGTATAAGAGATGTAGGTCAATAGGAAACCAATACCTACAACCACTCCACCTTGAACAAGCACAATCTCGTCTGATCTTGAAAGATAAGCAGCGCCGGGCCTAGTTAGTACTTGAATGGGAGACCACCTAGGAATACCAGGTGCTGTAGGCCATTTTTTTTCCTCTCTTGTTCCGGCTTCCTTCAATGCTTATTTTGAGATGTATAAGTGATGTAGGTCATTAGGAAAACAATACCTACAGCCACACCACCTTGAATAAACCCAATCTCATCTGATCTTGGAAGCTAAGCAGGGCTTGGCCTGGTTAGTATTTGGATAGGAGACCACCTGGGAATACCAGGTGCTGTAGGCCTTTTTTTTTTTATCTCTCTTGTTTCGGCTTCCTTCAATGCTGGTTTTGAGATGTATAAGAGATGTAGGTCAATAGCAAACCAATACCTACAACCACTCCACCTTAAACAAGCACAATCTCGTCTGATCTTGAAACATAAGCAGCTCCGGGCC
>JAVHZZ010000003.1:75866217-75868717 GCA_036250195.1 Mixophyes australis
TGGGAGACCACCTGGGAATACCAGGTGCTTTAGGCCTTTTTTTTTTCTCTCTAGTTCTGGCTTCCTTCAATGCTGGTTTTGAGATGTATAAGAGATGTAGTTCATTAGGAATCCAATACCTACAGCCACACCACCCTGAATAAGCCCAATCTCATCTGATCTTGGAAGCTAAGCAGGGCTTGGCCTGGTTAGTATTTGGATAGGAGACCACCTGGGAATACAAGGTGCTGTAGGCCTTTTTTTTTTCTCTCTTGTTCCGGCTTCCTTCAATGCTGGTTTTGAGATTATAAGAGATGTAGGTCAATAGGTAACCAATACCTAAAGCCACACATCTCTGAACAAGCCCAATCTCGTTTGATCTTGGAAGCTAAGCAGGGCTGTACCTGGTTAGTACTTTGATGGGAGACCACCTGGGAATACCAGGTGCTGTAGGCCTTTTTTTTTTCTCTCTGGTTCCGGCTTCCTTCAATGCTGGTTTTAAGATGTATAAGAGATGTAGGTCAATAGGAAACCAATACCTACAACCACTCCACCTTGAACAAGCACAATCTCGTCTGATCTTGAAAGATAAGCAGCGCCGGGCCTAGTTAGTACTTGAATGGGAGACCACCTAGGAATACCAGGTGCTGTAGGCCATTTTTTTTCCTCTCTTGTTCCGGCTTCCTTCAATGCTTATTTTGAGATGTTTAAGTGATGTAGGTCATTAGGAAAACAATACCTACAGCCACACCACCTTGAATAAACCCAATCTCATCTGATCTTGGAAGCTAAGCAGGGCTTGGCCTGGTTAGTATTTGGATAGGAGACCACCTGGGAATACCAGGTGCTGTAGGCCTTTTTTTTTTCTCCCTTGTTCTGGCTTCCTTCAATGCTGGTTTTGAGATGTATAAGAGATGTAGTTCATTAGTAAACCAATACCTACAACCACTCCACCTTGAACTAGCACAATCTCGTCTGATCTTGGAAGCTAAGCAGGGCCAGGCCTGGTTAGTACTTGGATGGTAGACCACCTGGGAATACCAGGTGCTGTAGGCCTTTTTTTTTTCTCTCTTGTTCTGGCTTCCTTCAATGCTGGTTTTGAGATGTATAAGAGATGTAGTTCATTAGGAGTCCAATACCTACAGCCACACCACCCTGAATAAACCCAATCTCATCTGATCTTGGAAGCTAAGCAGGGCTTGGCCTGGTTAGTATTTGGATAGGAGACCGCCTGGGAATACAAGGTGCTGTAGGCTTTTTTTTTCTCTCTTGTTCCGGCTTCCTTCAATGCTGGTTTTGAGATTATAAGAGATGTAGGTCAATAGGTAACCAATACCTACAGCCAGACATCTCTGAACAAGCCCAATCTCGTTTGATCTTGGAAGCTAAGCAGGGCCGTACCTGGTTAGTACTTTGATGGGAGACCACCGGGGAATACCAGGTGCTGTAGGCCTTTTTTTTTTCTCTCTTGTTCCGGCTTCCTTCAATGCTGGTTTTGAGATGTATAAGAGATGTAGTTCATTAGGAATCCAATACCTACAGCCACACCACCCTGAATAAACCCAATCTCATCTGATCTTGGAAGCTAAGCAGGGCTTGGCCTGGTTAGTATTTGGATAGGAGACCACCTG
The DNA here is from genome assembly GCA_036250195.1 of Mixophyes australis. NCBI lineage: Eukaryota > Metazoa > Chordata > Amphibia > Anura > Limnodynastidae > Mixophyes > Mixophyes australis. Next base: position 75,867,828 of record JAVHZZ010000003.1, read on the forward strand.
GGAATACAAGGTGCTGTAGGCCTTTTTTTTTTCTCTCTTGTTCCGGCTTCCTTCAATGCTGGTTTTGAGATTATAAGAGATGTAGGTCAATAGGTAACCAATACCTACAGCCACACATCTCTGAACAAGCCCAATCTTGTTTGATCTTGGAAGCTAAGCAGGGCCGTACCTGGTTAGTACTTTGATGGGAGACCACCGGGGAATACCAGGTGCTGTAGGCCTTTTTTTTTTCTCTCTTGTTCCGGCTTCCTTCAATGCTGGTTTTGAGATGTATAAGAGATGTAGGTCAATAGGAAACCAATACCTACAGCCACTCCACCCTGAACAAGCCAATCTCATCTGATCTTGGAAGCTAAGCAGGGCCAGGCCTGGTTAGTACTTGGATGGGAGACCACCTGGGAATACCAGCTGCTGTAGGCCTTTTTTTTTTTTATCTCTCTTGTTTCGGCTTCCTTCAATGCTGGTTTTGAGATGTATAAGAGATGTAGGTCAATAGGAAACCAATACCTACAACCACTCCACCTTGAACAAGCACAATCTCGTCTGATCTTGGAAGCTAAGCAGGGCCGGGCCTGGTTAGTACTTGGATCAGAGACCACCTGGGAATACCAGTTGCTGTAGGCCTTTTTTTTTTCTCTCTTATTCCGGCTTCCTTCAATGCTGGTTTTGAGATGTATAAGAGATGTAGGTCAATATGAAAACAATACCTACAGCTACACCACACTGAACAAGCCCACTCTCGTCTGATCTTGGAAGCTAAGCAGTGCTGGGCCTGGTTAGTACTTGGATGGGAGACCACCTGGGAATACCAGGTGCTGTAGGCTTTTTTTTTTATCTCTCTTGTTCCGGCTTCCTTCAATGCTGGTTTTGACATTATAAGAGATGTAGGT
>JAVHZZ010000003.1:75873717-75876217 GCA_036250195.1 Mixophyes australis
CAATACCTACAGCCACTCCACCCTGAACAAGCCAATCTCATCTGATCTTGGAAGCTAAGCAGGGCCAGGCCTGGTTAGTACTTGGATGGGAGACCACCTGGGAATACCAGGTGCTGTAGGCCTTTTTTTTTTCTCTCTTGTTCTGGCTTCCTTCAATGCTGGTTTTGAGATGTATAAGAGATGTAGTTCATTAGGGATCCAATACCTACAGCCACACCACCCTGAATAAACCCAATCTCATCTGATCTTGGAAGCTAAGCAGGGCTTGGCCTGGTTAGTATTTAGATAGGAGACCACCTGGGAATACAAGGTGCTGTAGGCTTTTTTTTTTCTCTCTTGTTCCGGCTTCCTTCAATGATGGTTTTGAGATTATAAGAGATGTAGGTCAATAGGTAACCAATACCTACAGCCAGACATCTCTGAACAAGCCCAATCTCGTTTGATCTTGGAAGCTAAGCAGGGCCGTACCTGGTTAGTACTTTGATGGGAGACCACCGGGGAATACCAGGTGCTGTAGGCCTTTTTTTTTTCTCTCTTGTTCCGGCTTCCTTCAATGCTGGTTTTGAGATGTATAAGAGATGTAGGTCAATAGGAAACCAATACCTACAGCCACTCCACCCTGAACAAGCCAATCTCATCTGATCTTGGAAGCTAAGCAGGGCCAGGCCTGGTTAGTACTTGGATGGGAGACCACCTGGGAATACCAGCTGCTGTAGGCCTTTTTTTTTTTTTATCTCTCTTGTTTCGGCTTCCTTCAATGCTGGTTTTGAGATGTATAAGAGATGTAGGTCAATAGGAAACCAATACCTACAACCACTCCACCTTGAACAAGCACAATCTCATCTGATCTTGAAAGATAAGCAGCTCCGGGCCTAGTTAGTACTTGAATGGGAGACAACCTGGGAATACCAGGTGCTGTAGGCCTTTTTTTTTTTCCTCTCTTGTTCCGGCTTCCTTCAATGCTTATTTTGAGATGTATAAGTGATGTAGGTCATTAGGAAACCAATACCTACAGCCACACCACCCTGAACAAGCCCAATCTCGTCTGATCTTGGAAGCTAAGCAGAGCCGGGCCTGGTTAGTACTTGGATGGGAGACCACCTGGGAATACCAGGTGCTGTAGGCCTTTTTTTCTTCTCTCTTGTTCCGGCTTCCTTCAATGCTGGTTTCTAGATGTATAAGAGATGTAGGTCAATAAGAAAACAATACCTACAGCCACACCACCCTGAACAAGCCCAATCTCATCTGATCTTGGAAGCTAAGCAGGGCCGGGCCTGGTTAGTACTTGGATCAGAGACCACCTGGGAATACCAGTTGCTGTAGGCCTTTTTTTTTTCTCTCTTATTCCGGCTTCCTTCAATGCTGGTTTTGAGATGTATAAGAGATGTAGGTCAATATGAAAACAATACCTACAGCTACACCACACTGAACAAGCACAATCTCGTCTGATCTTGGAAGCTAAGCAGTGCTGGGCCTGGTTAGTACTTGGATGGGAGACCACCTGGGAATACCAGGTGCTGTAGGCTTTTTTTTTTATCTCTCTTGTTCCGGCTTCCTTCAATGCTGGTTTTGACATTATAAGAGATGTAGGTCATTAGGAAACCAATACCTACAGCCACACCACCCTGAAAAAGCGCAATCTCATCTAATCTTGGAAGCTAAGCAGCGCCGGACCTGGTTAGTACTTGGATGGGAGACCACCTGGGAACACCAGGTGCTGTAGGCCTTTTTTTCTCTCTCTTGTTCCGGCTTCCTTCAATGCTGGTTTTGAGATGTATAAGAGATGTAGGTCATTAGGAAACCAATATCTACAGCCACACCACTTGAGCACTCACAATCTCGTCTGATCTTGGAAGCTAAGCAGAGCCGGGCCTGGTTAGTACTTGGATGGGAGACCACCTGGGAATACCAAGTGCTGTATACCTTTTTTTTTTCTGGCTTCCTTCAATGCTGGTTTTGAGATGTATAAGGGATGTAGGTTATTAAGCAGCCAATATCTACAGACCCTCCCCCTTGAACAAGCACCGTCTTGCCTGATCTTGGAAGCTAAGCAAGGCTGGGCACGGTTAGTACTTGGATGGGAGACCACCTGGGAATACCAGGTGCTGTAGGCCTTTTTTTTTCTCTCTCTTGTTTCAGCTTCCTTCAATGCTGGTTTTGAGATTATAAGAGATGTAGGTCAATAGGAAACCAATACCTACAGCCACACCACCCTGAACAAGCCCAATCTCATCTGATCTTGGAAGCTAAGCAGTGTTGGGCCTGGTTAGTACTTGGATGGGAGACCACCTGGGAATACCAGGTGCTGTAGGCCTTTTTTTTTTTTCTCTCTTTTTTTGGCTTCCTTCAATGCTGGTTTTGAGATGTATAAGGGATGTAGGTCATTAGAATACCAATACCTACAGCCACACCACCCGGAACAGGCCCAATCTCATCTTATCTTGGAAGCCAAGCAGGGTCGGGCCTGGTTAGTACTTGGATGGGAGACCACATGGGAATA
>JAVHZZ010000003.1:75878717-75888717 GCA_036250195.1 Mixophyes australis
CACCACCCTGAACATGCACAATCTCGTCTGATCTTGGAAGCTAAGCAGGGCTGGGCCTGGTTAGTGCTTGGATGGGAGACCTCCTGGAAATACCAGGTGCTGTAGGGTTTCTTTTTTTCCCCTCTTGTTCCGGATTCCTTCAATGCTGGTTTTCAGATGTATAAGAGATGTATTTCATTAGGTAACTAATATCTACAGCCACACCACCCTGAACACGCACAATCTCGTCTGATCTTGGAAGCTAAGCAGAGCCAGGCCTGGTTAGTACTTGGATGGGAGACCACCTGGGAATACCAGGTGCTGTAGGCCTTTTTTTTTTTCCTCTCTTGTTCCGGCTTCCTTCAATGCTGGTTTTGAGATGTATAAGAGATGTAGTTCATTAGAATACCAATACCTACAGCCACACCACCCTGAACAAGCCCAATCTCGTCTGATCTTGGAAGCTAAACAGGGACGGGAATGGTTAGTACTTGGATGGGAGACCACCTGAGAATACCAGGTGCTGTAGGCTTTTTTTTTTTCTCTCTTGTTCCGGCTTCCTTCAATGCTGGTTTTGAGATGTATAAGAGATGTAGGTCAATAAGAAACCAATTCCTACAGCCACACCACCCTGAACAAGCCCAATCTCGTCTGATCTTGGAAGCTAAGCAGGGCCAGGCCTAGTTAGTACTTGGATGCGAGACCACCAGGGAATACCAGGTGCTGTAGGCCTTTTTTTTTTCTGTCTTGTTCCGGCTTCCTTCAATGCTGGTTTTGAGATGTATAAGAGATGTAGGTCAATAGGAAAACAATACCTACAGCCACACCACCCTGAACAAGCCCAATCTCGTCTGATCTTGGAAGCTAAGCAGGGCCGGGCCTGGTTAGTACTTGGATGGGAGACCACCTGCAAATACCAGGTGCTGTAGGCCTTTTTTTTCTCTCTTGTTCCTGCTTCCTTCAATGCTGGTTTTCAGATGTATAAGAGATGTAGGTCATTAGGAATCCAATACCTACAGCCACACCACCCTAAAAAAAGCACAATCTCATCTGATCTTGGAAGTTAAGCAGGGCCAGACCTGGTTAGTACTTGGATGGGAGACCACCTGGCAATACCAGGTGCTGTAGGCCATTTCTTTTTCTTTCTTGTTCCGGCTTCCTTCAATGCTAATTTTCAGATGTATAAGAGATGTAGATCATTAGGAAACCAATATCTACAGCCAATCCACCTTGAACAAGCACAATCTTGTCTGATCTTGGAAGCTGTGTAGGGCTGGGCCTGGTTAGTGCTTGGATGGGAGACCACCTGGAAATACCAGGTGCTGTAGGGCTTCTTTTTTTTCTCTCTTGTTCCGGCTTCCTTCAATGCTGGTTTTCAGATGTATAAGATATGTAGATCATTAGGAAACCAATACCTACAGCCACACCACACTAAAAAAAGCGCAATCTCATCTGATTTTGGAAGCTAAACAGGGTCAGACCTATTTAGTACTTAGATGGGAGACCACCTGGGAATACCAGGTGCTGTAGGCCTTTTTTTTTCTCTCTTGTTCCGGGTTCCTTCAATGCTGGTTTTGAGATGTATAAGAGATGTAGTTCATTAGAAATCCAACACCTACAGCCACACCACCCTGCATAAACCCAATCTCATCTGATCTTGGAAGCTAAGCAGGGCTTGGCCTGGTTATTATTTGGATAGGAGACCACATGGGAATACAAGGTGCTGTAGGCCTTTTTTTGTTCTCTCTTGTTCCGGCTTCCTTCAATGCTTGTTTTTAGATGTATAAGAGATGTAGGTCAATAGGAAACCAATACCTACAGCCACACATCTCTGAACAAGCCCAATCTCGTTTGACCTTGGAAGCTAAGCAGGGCCATACCTGGTTAGTACATTCATGGGTGACCACCTGGGAATACCAGTTGCTGTAGGTCTTTTTTTTTTCTCTCTTGTTCCGGCTTCCTTCAATGCTGGTTTTGAGATGTATAAGAGATGTAGGTCAATAGGAAACCAATACCTACAGCCACTCCACCCTGAACAAGCATAATCTCGTCTGATCTTGGAAGCTAAGCAGGGCCAGGCCTGGTTAGTACTTGGATGGGAGACCACCTGGGAATACCAGTTGCTGTAGGCCTTTTTTTTTTCTCTCTTATTCCGGCTTCCTTCAATGCTGGTTTTGAGATGTATAAGAGATGTAGGTCAATATGAAAACAATACCTACAGCCACACCACCCTGAACAAGCCCAATCTCATCTGATCTTGGAAGCTAAGCAGTGTCGGGCCTGGTTAGTGCTTGGATGGGAGACCACCTGGGAATACCAGGTGCTGTAGGCCTTTTTTTTTTCTCTCTTGTTTCAGCTTCCTTCAATGCTGGTTTTGAGATTATAAGAGATGTAGGTCAATAGGAAACCAATACTTACAGCCACACCACCCTGAACAAGCCCAATCTCATCTGATCTTGGAAGCTAAGCAGTGTCGGGCCTGGTTAGTGCTTGGATGGGAGACCACCTGGGAATACCAGGTGCTGTAGGCCTTTTTTTTTTTCTCTCTTTTTTTGGCTTCCTTCGATGCTGGTTTTGAGATGTATAAGGGATGTAGGTCATTAGAATACCAATACCTACAGCCACACCACCCGGAACAGGCCCAATCTCATCTGATCTTGGAAGCCAAGCAGGGTCGGGCCTGGTTAGTACTTGGATGGGAGACCACATGGGAATACCAGGTGCTGTAGTCCTTTTTTGTTCTCTCTTGTTCCGGCTTCCTTCAAACCTGGTTTTGAGATATATAAGAGATGTAGGTCATCAGGAAACCAATACCTACAGCCACACCACCCTGAACAAGCCCAATCTCGTCTGATCTTGGAAGCTAAGCAGGGCCGGACCTGCTTATTTCTTGGATGGGAGACCACCTTGGAATACCAGGTGCTGTAGGCCTTTATTTTTCTCTCTTGTTCCGGCTTCCTTCAATGCTGGTTTTGAGATGTATAAGAGATGTATTTCATTAGTTAACCAATATCTACAGCAACACCACCCTGAACACGCACAATCTCATCTGATCTTCTGATCTTGGAAGCTAAGCAGAGCCAGGCCTGGTTAGTACTTGGATGGGAGGTCTCCTGGGAATACCAGGTGCTGTAGGCCTTTTTTTTTTTTCCTCTCTTGTTCCGGCTTCCTTCAATGCTGGTTTTGAGATGTATAAGAGATGTAGTTCATTAGAATACCAATACCTACACCCACACCACCCTGAACAAGCCCAATCTCGTCTGATCTTGGAAGCTAAGCAGGGCCAGGCCTAGTTAGTACTTGGATGCGAGACCACCAGGGAATACCAGGTGCTGTAGGCCTTTTTTTTTTCTGTCTTGTTCCGGCTTCCTTCAATGCTGGTTTTGAGATGTATAAGAGATGTAGGTCAATAAGAAAACAATACCTACAGCCACACCACCCTGAACAAGCATAATCTCGTCTGATTTTGGAAGCTAAGCAGGGCCATACCTGGTTAGTACTTTCATGGGTGACCACCTGGGAATACCAGGTGCTGTAGGTCTTTTTTTTTTCTCTCTTGTTCCGGCTTCCTTCAATGCTGGTTTTGAGATGTATAAGAGATGTAGGTCAATAGGAAACCAATACCTACAGCCACTCCACCCTGAACAAGCATAATCTCGTCTGATCTTGGAAGCTAAGCAGTGCCAGGCCTGGTTAGTACTTGGATGGGAGACCACCTGGGAATACCAGGTGCTGTAGGCCTTTTTTTCTTCTCTCTTGTTCCGGCTTCCTTCAATGCTGGTTTCTAGATGTATAAGAGATGTAGGTCAATAAGAAAACAATACCTACAGCCACACCACCCTGAACAAGCCCAATCTCATCTGATCTTGGAAGCTAAGCAGGGCCGGGCCTGGTTAGTACTTGGATCAGAGACCACCTGGGAATACCAGTTGCTGTAGGCCTTTTTTTTTTCTCTCTTATTCCGGCTTCCTTCAATGCTGGTTTTGAGATGTATAAGAGATGTAGGTCAATATGAGAACAATACCTACAGCTACACCACACTGAACAAGCCCAATCTCGTCTGATCTTGGAAGCTAAGCAGTGCTGGGCCTGGTTAGTCCTTGGATGGGAGACCACCTGGGAATACCAGGTGCTGTAGGCTTTTTTTTTTCTCTCTTGTTTCAGCTTCCTTCAATGCTGGTTTTGAGATTATAAGAGATGTAGGTCAATAGGAAGCCAATACCTACAGCCACACCACCCTGAACAAGCCCAATCTCATCTGATCTTGGAAGCTAAGCAGTGTCGGCCCTGGTTAGTGCTTGGATGGGAGACCACCTGGGAATACCAGGTGCTGTAGGCCTTTTTTTTTTTCTCTCTTTTTTTGGCTTCCTTCAATGCTGGTTTTGAGATGTATAAGGGATGTAGGTCATTAGAATACCAATACCTACAGCCACACCACCCGCAACAGGCCCAATCTCATCTGATCTTGGAAGCCAAGCAGGGTCGGGCCTGGTTAGTACTTGGATGGGAGACCACATGGGAATACCAGGTGCTGTAGTCCTTTTTTGTTCTCTCTTTTGTTCCGGCTTCCTTCAAACCTGGTTTTGAGATATATAAGAGATGTAGGTCATCAGGAAACCAATACCTACAGCCACACCACCCTGAACAAGCCCAATCTCGTCTGATCTTGGAAGCTAAACAGGGCCGGACCTGCTTATTTCTTGGATGGGAGACCACCTTGGAATACCAGGTGCTGTAGGCCTTTTTTTTTCTCTCTTGTTCCGGCTTCCTTCAATGCTGGTTTTGAGATGTATAAGAGATGTATTTCATTAGGTAACCAATATCTAAAGCAACACCACCCTGAACACGCACAATCTCATCTGATCTTGGAAGCTAAGCAGAGCCGGGCCTGGTTAGTACTTGGATGGGAGACCACCTGGGAATACCAGGTGCTGTAGGCCTTTTTTTTTTTTTCCTCTCTTGTTCCGGCTTCCTTCAATGCTGGTTTTGAGATGTATAAGAGATGTAGTTCATTAGAATACCAATACCTACACCCACACCACCCTGAACAAGCCCAATCTCATCTGATCTTGGAAGCTAAGCAGGGCTGGGCCTGGTTTGTACTTGGATGGGAGACCACCTGAGAATACCAGGTGCTGTAGGCCTTTTTTTTTTCTCTCTTGTTCCAGCTTCCTTCAATGCTGGTTTTGAGATGTATAAGAGATGTAGGTCAATAAGAAACCAATTCCTACAGCCACACCACCCTGAACAAGCCCAATCTCGTCTGATCTTGGAAGCTAAGCAGGGCCAGGCCTAGTTAGTACTTGGATGCGAGACCACCAGGGAATACCAGGTGCTGTAGGCCTTTTTTTTTTCTGTCTTGTTCCGGCTTCCTTCAATTCTGGTTTTGAGATGTATAAGAGATGTAGGTCAATAAGAAAACAATACCTACAGCCACACCACCCTGAACAAGCATAATCTCATCTGATCTTGGAAGCTAAGCAGGGCTGGGACTGGTTAGTACTTGGATGGGAGACCATCTGGGAATACCAGGTGCTGTATGCCTTTTTTATTTTATCTCTCTTGTTCCGGCTTTCTTCAATGCTGGTTTTCAGATGTATAAGAGATGTAGGTCATTAAGACACCAATACCTACAGCCACACCACCCTGAACAAGCCCAATCTCATCTTATCTTGAAAGCTAAGCAGGGCTGAGCCTGGTTAGTACTTGGATGGGAGACCACCTGGAAATACCAGGTGCTGTAGGCCTTTTTTTTTCTCTCTTGTTCCTGCTTCCTTCAATGCTGGTTTTCAGATGTATAAGAGATGTAGCTCATTAGGAATCCAATACCTACAGCCACAGCACCCTAAAAAAAGCACAATCTCGTCTGATCTTGGAAGTTAAGCAGGGCCAGACCTGGTTAGTACTTGGATGGGAGACCACCTGGCAATACCAGGTGCTGTAGGCCATTTCTTTTTCTTTCTTGTTCCGGCTTCCTTCAATGCTGATTTTCAGATGTATAAGAGATGTAGATAATTAGGAAACCAATATCTACAGCCAATCCACCTTGAACAAGCACACTCTCGTCTGATCTGGGAAGCTAAGAAGGGCTGGGCCTGGTTAGTGCTTGGATGGGAGACCACCTGGAAATACCAGGTGCTGTAGGGCTTCTTTTTTTTCTCTCTTGTTCCGGCTTCGTTCAATGCTGGTTTTGAGATGTATAAGAGATGTAGGTCATTAGGAAACCTATACCTACAGCCACACCACCCTGAAAAAGCCCAATCTTGTCTCATTTTGGAAGCTAAGCAGGGCTGGACCTGGTTAGTACTTGGGTGGGAGACCACCTGGGAATACCAGGTGCTGTAGGCCTTTTTTTTTTATCTCTCTTGTTCTGGCTTCCTTTAATGCTGGTTTTGAGATGTATAAGAGATGTAGGTCATTAGACAAGCAATACCTACAGCCACAACACCCTGAACAAGCCTAATCTCGTCTGATCTTGGTAGCTAAGCAGGGCTGTACCTGGTTAGTACTTGGATGGGAGACGACCTGGGAATACCAGGTGCTCTAGGCCTTTATTTTTTTCTCTCTTGTTCCGGCTTCCTTCAATGCTGGTTTTGAGATGTATAAGAGATGTAGGTCAATAGGAAACCAACACCTGCAGCCACACCACCCTGAACAAGCCTGATCTTGGAAGCTAATCAGGGCCGGGCCTGGTTAGTATTTAAGTGGGAGACCACCTGGGAATACCAGGTGCTATAGGCCTTTTTTTTTTCTCTCTTGTTCTGGCTTCCTTCAATGCTGGTGTTGAGATGTATAAGAGATGTAGGTCAATAGGAAACCAACACCTACAGCCACTCCACCCTGAACAAGCCCAATCTCGTCTGATCTTGGAAGCTAAGCAGGTCCAGGCCTGGTTAGTACTTGAATGGAAGACCACCTGGTAATACCAGGTGCTGTAGGCTTTTTTTTTTTCACTCGTGTTCCGGCTTCCTTCAATGCTGGTTTTTAGATGTATAAGAGATGTAGGTCAATAGGAAAACAATACCTACAGCCACACCACCCTGAACAAGCCCAATCTGGTCTGATCTTGGAAGCTAAGCAGGGCCGGGCCTGGTTAGTACTTGGATCGGAGACCACCTGAGAATATCAGGTGCTGTAGGCCTTTTTTTTTTTCTCTCTTGTTCCGGCTTCCTTCAATGCTGGTTTTGAGATGTATAAGAGATGTAGGTCATTAGGTAAGCAATACCTACAGCCACACCACCCTGAACAAGCCTAATCTCGTCTGATCTTGGAAGCTAAGCAATTGGGAATACCAGGTGCTGTAGGCCTTTTTTTTTTCCTCTTGTTCCGGCCTTCTTCAATGCTGATTTTCAGATGTATAAGAGATGTAGATCATTAGGAAACCAATATCTACAGCCAATCCACCTTGAACAAGCACAATCTCGTCTGATCTTGGAAGCTGAGCAGCGCTGGGCCTGGTTAGTGCTTGGATGGTAGACCACCTGGAAATACCAGGTGCTGTAGGGCTTCTTTTTTTCCTCTCTTGTTCCGGCTTCCTTCAATGCTGGTTTTGAGATGTATAAGAGATGTAGGTCAATAAGAAAACAATTCCTACAGCCACACCACCCTGAACAAGCCCAATCTCGTCTGATCTTGGAAGCTAAGCAGGGCCAGGCCTGGTTAGTGCTTGGATGGGAGACCACCTGGAAATACCAGGTGCTGTAGGGCTTCTTTTTTTTCTCTCTTGTTTCGGCTTCCTTCAATGCTGGTTTTCAGATGTATAAGAAATGTAGATCATTAGGAAACCAATACCTACAACCACACCACACTAAAAAAAGCACAATCTCATCTGATCTTGGAAGCTAAGCAGGGCTGAGCCTGGTTAGTACTTGGATGGGAGACCACCTGGAAATACCAGGTGCTGTAGGCCTTTTTTTTTTCTGTCTTGTTCCGGCTTCCTTCAATGCTGGTTTTTAGATGTATAAGAGATGTAGGTCAATAAGAAAACAATACCTACAGCCACACCACCCTGAACAAGCCCAATCTGGTCTGATCTTGGAAGCTAAGCAGGGCCGGGCCTGGTTAGTACTTGGATCGGAGACCACCTGAGAATATCAGGTGCTGTAGGCCTTTTTTTTTTTCTCTCTTGTTCCGGCTTCCTTCAATGCTGGTTTTGAGATGTATAAGAGATGTAGGTCAGTAGGAAACCAATACCTACAGCGACACCACCCTGAACAAGCCTAATCTCGTCTGATTTTGGAAGCTAAGCAATTGGGAATACCAGGTGCTGCAGGCCTTTTTTTTTTCCCTCTTGTTCCGGCCTTCTTCAATGCTGGTTTTGAGATGTATAAGAGATTTAGGTCATTAGGAAACCTATATATACAGCCACTCCACCTTGAACAAGCCCAATCTCATCTCATCTTGGAAGCTAAGCAGGGCCGGGCCTGGTTACTACTTGGATGGGAGACCACCTAGGAATACCAGGTGCTGTAGGCTTTTTTTTTTTTCTCTCTTGTTCCGGCTTCCTTCAATGCTGGTTTTGAGATGTATAAGAGATGTAGGTCATTAGGTAAGCAATACCTACAGCCACACCACCCTGAACAAGCCTAATCTCGTCTGATCTTGGAAGCTAAGCAATTGGGAATACCAGGTGCTGTAGGCCTTTTTTTTTTCCTCTTGTTCCGGCCTTCTTCAATGCTGATTTTCAGATGTATAAGAGATGTAGATCATTAGGAAACCAATATCTACAGCCAATCCACCTTGAACAAGCACAATCTCGTCTGATCTTGGAAGCTGAGCAGCGCTGGGCCTGGTTAGTGCTTGGATGGTAGACCACCTGGAAATACCAGGTGCTGTAGGGCTTCTTTTTTTCCTCTCTTGTTCCGGCTTCCTTCAATGCTGGTTTTGAGATGTATAAGAGATGTAGGTCAATAAGAAAACAATTCCTACAGCCACACCACCCTGAACAAGCCCAATCTCGTCTGATCTTGGAAGCTAAGCAGGGCCAGGCCTGGTTAGTGCTTGGATGGGAGACCACCTGGAAATACCAGGTGCTGTAGGGCTTCTTTTTTTTTCTCTCTTGTTTCGGCTTCCTTCAATGCTGGTTTTCAGATGTATAAGAAATGTAGATCATTAGGAAACCAATACCTACAACCACACCACACTAAAAAAAGCACAATCTCATCTGATCTTGGAAGCTAAGCAGGGCTGAGCCTGGTTAGTACTTGGATGGGAGACCACCTGGAAATACCAGGTGCTGTAGGCCTTTTTTTTTTCTCTCTTGTTCCGGCTTCCTTCAATGCTGGTTTTGAGATGTTTAAGAGATGTAGGTCATTAGGAAACCAATACCTACAGCCACACCACCCTGAAAAAGCCCAATCTTGTCTCATTTTGGAAGCTAAGCAGGGCTGGACCTGGTTAGTACTTGGGTGGGAGACCACCTGGGAATACCAGGTGCTGTAGGCCTTTATTTTTTCCTCTCTTGTTCCGGCTTCCTTCAATGCTGGTTTTGAGATGTATAAGAGATGTAGGTCAATAGGAAACCAACACCTGCAGCCACACCACCCTGAACATGCCTGATCTTGGAAGCTAAGCAGGGCCGGGCCTGGTTAGTATTTAAGTGGGAGACCACCTGGGAATACCAGGTGCTGTAGGCCTTTTTTTTTTCTCTCTTGTTCTGGCTTCCTTCAATGCTGGTGTTGAGATGTATAAGAGATGTAGGTCAATAGGAAACCAATACCTACAGCCACTCCACCTTGAACAAGCACAATCTCGTCTGATCTTGAAAGATAAGCAGCGCCAGGCCTTGTTAGTACATGTATGGGAGACCACCTGGGTATACCAGGCGCTGTAGGCCTTTTTTTTTTTCTCTCTTGTTCCGGCTTCCTTCAATGCTGGTTTTGAGATTTATAAGAGATGTAGGTCATTAGGTAAGCAATACCTACAGCCACACCACCCTGAACAAGCCCAATCTTGTCTGATCTTGGAAGCTAAGCAATTGGGAATACCAGGTGCTGCGGGCCTTTTTTTTTTCCCTCTTGTT
>JAVHZZ010000003.1:75896217-75926217 GCA_036250195.1 Mixophyes australis
TTTTTCTCTCTTGTTCCGGCTTCCTTCAATGCTGGTTTTGAGATGTATAAGAGATGTAGGTCATTGGAAAAGCAATACCTACAGCCACACCACCCTGAACAAGCTCAATCTTGTCTGATCTTGGAAGCTAAGCAATTCGGAATACCAGGTGCTGTAAGCCTTTTTTTTTCTCTCTTGTTCTGGCTTTGTTCAATGCTGGTTTTAAGATGTATAAGAGATGTAGGTCAGTAGGAAACCAATATCTACAGCCACTCCACCCTGAACAAGCACGATCTCGTCTGATCATGTAAGCTAAGCAGGGCTGGGCCTGGTTACTACTTGGATGGGAGACCACCTGGGAATACCAGGTGCTGTAGGCCTTTTTTTTTCTTTCTTGTTCTGGCTTCCTTCAATGCTGGTTTTGAGATGTATAAGAGATTTAGGTTAGTAGACAACCAATACCTACAGCCACTCCACCCTGAACAAGCACAATCTCATCTAATCTTTGAAGCTAAGCAGGGTCGGGCCTGGTTAGTACTTGAATGGGAGACCACCTGGGAATACCAGGTGCTGTAGGCCTTTTTTTTTTCTCTCTTGTTCCGGCTTCCTTCAATGCTGGTTTTGAGATGTATAAGAGATGTAGGTTATTAAAAAACCAAAACCTTCAGCCACAGCACCCTGAACAAGCCCAATCTCGTCTGATCTTGGAAGCTAAGCAAGGCTGGGCCTGGTTAGTACTTGGATGCGAGACCACCTGGGAATACCAGGTGCTGTAGGCCTTTTTTTTTTCTCTCTTGTTCCGGCTTCCTTCAATGCTGGTTTTGAGATTATAAGAGATGTAGGTCAGTAGGAAACCAATATCTACAGCCACTCCACCCTGATTAAGCACGATCTCGTCTGATCATGTAAGCTAAGCAGGGCCGGGCCTGGTTACTACTTGGATGGGAGACCACCTGGGAATACCAGGTGCTATAGGCCTTTTTTTTTTCTTTCTTGTTCCGGCTTCCTTCAATGCTGGTTTTGAGATGTGTAAGAGATTTAGGTTAGTAAGAAACTAATACCTACAGCCACACCACCCTAAACAAGCCTAATCTCGTCATATCTTGGAAGCTAAGCAATTGGGAATACCAGGTGCTGTATGCTTTTTTTTTTTCCTCTTGTTCCGGTCTTCTTCAATGCTGGTTTTGAGATGTATAAGAGATTTAGGTCAATAGGAAACCAATAGCTACAGCCACACCACCCTGAACAAGCCCAATCTCGTCTGATCTTGGAAGCTAAGCAGGGCTGGGCCTGGTTAGTACTTGGATGGGAGACCACCTGAGAATACCAGGTGCTGTAGGCCTTTTATTTTTCTCTCTTGTTCCAGCTTCCTTCAATGCTGGTTTTGAGATGTATAAGAGATGTAGGTCAATAGACATTCAATACCTACAGCCACACCACCCTGAACAAGCCTGATCTTGGAAGTTAAGCAGGGCCGGGCCTGGTTTGTACTTGGATGGGAGACCAACTGGGAATACCAGGTGCTGTAGGCTTTTTTTTTTTCTCTCTTGTTCCAGCTTCCTTCAATGCTGGTTTTGAGATGTATAAGAGATGTAGGTAACTAGGAAACCAATACCTACAGCCACACCACCCTGAACAAGCCTGATCTTGGAAGCTAAACAGGGCTGGGCCTGGTTAGTACATGGATGGGAGACCACCTGGGAATACCAGGTGCTGTAGGCCTTTTTTTTTATCTCTCTTGTTCCGGCTTCCTTCAATGCTGGTTTTGAAATTATAAGAGATGTAGGTCAATAAGAAACCAATACCTACAGCCACACCACTCTGAACAAGCCCAATCTCGTCTGATCTTGGAAGCTAAGCAGGGCCGGACCTGTTTACTACTTTGATGGGAGACCACCTGGGAATATCAGGTGCTGTAGGCCTTTTTTTTTTCTCTCTTGTTCCGACTTCCTTCAATGCTGGTTTTGAGATGTATAAGAGATGTAGGTCAATAAGAAACCAATACCTACAACCACACCACCCTGAACAAGCCCAATCTTGTCTGATCTTGGAAGCTAAGCAGGGCCTGGCCTGGTTAGTACTTGGATGGGAGACCACCTGGGAATACCAGGTGCTGTAAGCATATTTTTTTCATCTCTCTTGTTCCGGCTTCCTTCAATGCTGGTTTTGAGATGTATAAGAGATGTAGGTCATTAGAAAAGCATTACCTACAGCCACACCACCCTGAACAAGCCCAATCTCGTCTGATCTTGGAAGCTAAGCAGGGCCGGGCCTGGTTAGTACTTGAATGGGAGACCACCTGGGAATACCAGGTGCTGTAGGCCTTTTTTTTTTCTCTCTTGTTCTGGCTTCCTTCAATGCTGGTTTTGAGATGTATAAGAGATGTAGGTCAGTAAGAAACCAATATCTACAGCCACACCACCCTGAACAAGCATAATCTCGTCTGATCTTGGAAGCTAAGCAATTGGGAATACCAGGTGCTATAAGCCTTTTTATTTTCTCTCTTGTTCTGGCTTTGTTCAATGCTGGTTTTAAGATGTATAAGAGATGTAGGTCAGAAGGAAACCAATATCTACAGCAGCTCCACCCTGAACAAGCACAATCTCGTCTGATCATGTAAGCTAAGCAGGGCAGGGTCTGGTTACTACTTGGATGGGAAACCACCTGGGAATACCAGGTGCTGTAGGCCTTATTTTTTTCTTTCTTGTTCCGGCTTCCTTCAATGCTGGTTTTGAGATGTATAAGAGATGTAGGTCAGTAAGAAACCAATACCTACAGCCACACCACCCTGAACAAGCCTAATCTCGTCTGATCTTGGAAGCTAAGCAATTGGGAATACCAGGTGCTGTATGCCTTTTTTTTTTCCTCTTGTTCCGGTCTTCTTCAATGCTGGTTTTGAGATGTATAAGAGATTTAGTTCATTAGGAAACCTTTATATACAGCCACTCCACCCTGAACAAGCCCAATCTCATCTGATCTTGGAAGCTAAGCAGGGCTGGGCCTGGTTATTACTTGGATGGGAGACCACCTGGGAATACCAGGTGCTGTAGACTTTTTTTTTTCTCTCTTTTTCCGGCTTCCTTCAATGCTGGTTTTGAGATGTATAAGAGATGTAGGTCATTAGGAAACCAGTACCTACAGCCACACTACCCTGAACAAGCCCAATCTCATCTGATCTTGGAAGCTAAGCAGGGCCAGGCCTGGTGAGTACTTGGATGGGAGACCACCTGGGAATACCAGGTGCTGTAGGCCTGTTTTTTTTTCTCTCTTGTTCCGGCTTCCTTCAATGCTGGTTTTGAGATGTATAAGTGATGTAGGGCATTAGGAAACCAAAACCTACAGCCAAACCACCCTGAATACCAGGTGCTGTAGGCCTTTTTTTTTTCTCTCTTGTTCTGGCTTCCTTCAATGCTGGTTTTGAGATGTATAAGAGATGTAGGTCAGTAGGAAACCAATATCTACAGCCACACCACCCTGAACAAGCCTAATCTCGTCTGATCTTGGAAGCTAAGCAAATGGGAATACCAGGTGCTGTAGGCCTTTTTTTTTTCTCTCTTGTTCTGGCTTCCTTCAATGCTGGTTTTGAGATGTATAAGAAATGTAGGTCAGTAGGACACCAACACCTACAGCCACACCACCCTGAACAAGTCTAATCTCATCTGATCTTGGAAGCTAAGCAGGGCCAGACCTGGTTAGTACTTGGATGGCAGACCACCTGGGAAAACCAGGTGCTGTAGGCTTTTTTTTTTTTTTCTCTTGTTCCGGCTTCCTTCAATGCTGGTTTTGAGATGTATAAGAGATGTAGGTCATTAGGAATCAAATATCTACAGCCACTCCACTCTGAACAAGCACAATCTCGTCTCATTTTGTAAGCTAAGCCAGGCCTGGTTAGTACTTGGATGGGAGACCACCTGGGATTACCAGGTGCTGTAGGCCTTTTTTTTTCTCTCTTGTTCCGGCTTCCTTCAATGCTGGTTTTGAGATTATAGGAGATGTAGGTAAATAGGAAACACATACCTACAGTCACACCACCCTGAACAAGCTCAATCTCATCTGATCTTGGAAACTAAGCATAGCCGGGCCTGGTTAGTACTTGGATGGGAGACCACCTGGGAATACCAGGTGCTGTAGGCTTTTTTTTTCTCTCTTGTTCCGGCTTCCTTCAATGCTGGTTGTGAGATGTATAAGAGATGTAGGTCATTAAGAAAGCAATACCTACAGCCACACCACCCTGAACAAGCCCAATCTCAGCTGATTTTGGTAGCTAAGCAGGGCTGGGCCTGGTTAGTACTTGGATGGGAGACCACCTAGAAATACCAGGTGCTGTAGGCCTTTTTTTTTTCTCTCTTGTTCTGGCTTCCTTCAATGCTGGTTTTGAGATGTATAAGTGATGTAGGTCAATAAGAAATCAATACCTACAGCCAAACCACCATGGGAGACCACCTGGGAATACCAGGTGCTGTAGGCCTTTTCTTTTTCTCTCTTGTTCCGGCTTCCTTCAATGCTGGTTTTGAGATGTATAAGAGATGTAGGTCAATAAGAAATCAATACCTACAGCCAAACCACCCTGAACAAACCCAATCTTGTCTGATGTTGGAAGCTAAGCAGGGCTGGGCCTGGTTAGTACTTGAATGGGAGACCACCTGGGAATACCAGGTGCTGTAGGCCTTTTTTTTTCTCTCTTGTTCTGGCTTCCTTCAATGCTGGTTTTGAGATGTATAAGAGATGTAGGTCAATAAGAAATCAATACCTACAGCCAAACCACCATGGGAGACCACCTGGGAATACCAGTTGCTGTAGGCCTTTTCTTTTTCTCTCTTGTTCCGGCTTCCTTCAATGCTGGTTTTGAGATGTATAAGAGATGTAGGTCAATAAGAAATCAATACCTACAGCCAAACCACCCTGAATACCAGGTGCTGTAGGCCTTTTTTCTTTCTCTCTTGTTCTGGCTTCCTTCAATGCTGGTTTTGAGATGTATAAGAGATGTAGGTCAGTAGGAAACCAATATCTACAGCCACACCACCCTGAACAAGCCTAATCTCGTCTGATCTTGGAAGTTAAGCAATTGGGAATACCAGGTGCTGTAGGCCTTTTTTTTTCTCTCTTGTTCTGGCTTCCCTTAATGCTGGTTTTGAGATGTATAAGAAATGTAGGTCAGTAGGAAACCAACACCTACAGCCACACCACCCTGAACAAGCCTAATCTCGTCTGATCTTGGAAACTAAGCAGGGCCGGACCTGGTTAGTACTTGAATGGGAGACCACCTGGGAATACCAGGTGATGTAGGCCTTTTCTTTTTCTCTCTTTTTCCGGCTTCCTTCAATGCTGGTTTTGAGATGTATAAGAGATGTAGGTCAATAAGAAATCAATACCTACAGCCAAACCACCCTGAACAAACCCAATCTCGTCTGATCTTGGAAGCTAAGCAGGGCCAGGCATGGTTAGTACTTGGATGGGAGACCACCTGGGAATATCAGGTGCTGTAGGCCTTTTTTTTTTATCTCTCTTGTTTCGGCTTCCTTCAATGCTGGTTTTGAGATGTATAAGAGATGTAGGTAATTAGGAAACCAATACAGCCACACCACCCTGAACAAGCCCAATCTCATCGGATCTTGGAAGTTAAGCAGGGGCGGGCCTGGTTAGTACTTGAATGGGAGACCACCTGGGAATACCAGGTGCTGTAGGCCTTTTTTTTTTCTCTCTTGTTCTGGCTTCCTTCAATGCTGGTTTTGAGATGTATATGAGATGTAGGTCAATAAGAAATCAATACCTACAGCCAAACCACCATGGGAGACCACCTGGGAATACCAGGTGCTATAGGCCTTTTCTTTTTCTCTCTTGTTCCGGCTTCCTTCAATGCTGGTTTTGAGATGTATAAGAGATGTAGGTCAATAAGAAATCAATACCTACAGCCAAACCACCCTGAATACCAGGTGCTGTAGGCCTTTTTTTTTCTCTCTTGTTCTGGCTTCCTTCAATGCTGGTTTTGAGATGTATATGAGATGTAGGTCAATAAGAAATCAATACCTACAGCCAAACCACCATGGGAGACCACCTGGGAATACCAGGTGCTGTAGGCCTTTTCTTTTTCTCTCTTGTTCCGGCTTCCTTCAATGCTGGTTTTGAGATGTATAAGAGATGTAGGTCAATAAGAAATCAATACCTACAGCCAAACCACCCTGAATACCAGGTGCTGTAGGCCATTTTTTTTTCTCTCTTGTTCTGGCTTCCTTCAATGCTGGTTTTGAGATATATAAGAGATGTAGGTCAGTAGGAAACCAATATCTACAGCCACACCACCCTGAACAAGCCTATTCTCGTCTGATCTTTGAAGCTAAGCATTTGGGAATACCAGGTGCTGTAGGCCTTTTTTTTTTCTCTCTTGTTCTGGCTTCCTTCAATGCTGGTTTTGAGATGTATAAGAAATGTAGGTCAGTAGGAAACCAACACCTACAGCCACACCACCCTGAACAAGCCTAATCTCGTCTGATCTTGGAAGCTAAGCAGGGCCAGACCTGGTTAGTACTTGGATGGCAGACCACCTGGGAATACCAGGTGCTGTAGGCTTTTTTTTTTTTTTCTCTTGTTCCGGCTTCCTTCAATGCTGGTTTTGAGATGTATAAGAGATGTAGGTCATTAGGAAACAAATATATTCAGCCACTCCACCCTGAACAAGCACAATCTCGTCTGATCTTGTAAGCTAAGTGGGGCCTGGTTAGTACTTGGATGGGAGACCACCTGGGAATACCAGTTGCTGTAGGCTTTTTTTTTTCTCTCTTGTCCCGGCTTCCTTCAATCCTGGTTTTGAGATGTATAAGAGATGTAGGTAATTAGGAAACCAATACAGCCACACCACCCTGAACAAGCCCAATCTCATCGGATCTTGGAAGTTAAGCAGGGGCAGGCCTGGTTAGTACTTGAATGGGAGACCACCTGGGAATACCAGGTGCTGTAGGCCTTTTTTTTTTCTCTCTTGTTCTGGCTTCCTTCAATGCTGGTTTTGAGATGTATATGAGATGTAGGTCAATAAGAAATCAATACCTACAGCCAAACCACCATGGGAGACCACCTGGGAATACCAGGTGCTATAGGCCTTTTCTTTTTCTCTCTTGTTCCGGCTTCCTTCAATGCTGGTTTTGAGATGTATAAGAGATGTAGGTCAATAAGAAATCAATACCTACAGCCAAACCACCCTGAATACCAGGTGCTGTAGGCCTTTTTTTTTCTCTCTTGTTCTGGCTTCCTTCAATGCTGGTTTTGAGATGTATATGAGATGTAGGTCAATAAGAAATCAATACCTACAGCCAAACCACCATGGGAGACCACCTGGGAATACCAGGTGCTGTAGGCCTTTTCTTTTTCTCTCTTGTTCCGGCTTCCTTCAATGCTGGTTTTGAGATGTATAAGAGATGTAGGTCAATAAGAAATCAATACCTACAGCCAAACCACCCTGAATACCAGGTGCTGTAGGCCATTTTTTTTTCTCTCTTGTTCTGGCTTCCTTCAATGCTGGTTTTGAGATATATAAGAGATGTAGGTCAGTAGGAAACCAATATCTACAGCCACACCACCCTGAACAAGCCTATTCTCGTCTGATCTTTGAAGCTAAGCATTTGGAAATACCAGGTGCTGTAGGCCTTTTTTTTTTCTCTCTTGTTCTGGCTTCCTTCAATGCTGGTTTTGAGATGTATAAGAAATGTAGGTCAGTAGGAAACCAACACCTACAGCCACACCACCCTGAACAAGCCTAATCTCGTCTGATCTTGGAAGCTAAGCAGGGCCAGACCTGGTTAGTACTTGGATGGCAGACCACCTGGGAGTACCAGGTGCTGTAGGCTTTTTTTTTTTTTTCTCTTGTTCCGGCTTCCTTCAATGCTGGTTTTGAGATGTATAAGAGATGTAGGTCATTAGGAAACAAATATATTCAGCCACTCCACCCTGAACAAGCACAATCTCGTCTGATCTTGTAAGCTAAGCGGGGCCTGGTTAGTACTTGGATGGGAGACCACCTGGGAATACCAGTTGCTGTAGGCTTTTTTTTTTCTCTCTTGTCCCGGCTTCCTTCAATGCTGGTTTTGAGATGTATAAGAGATGTAGGTCATTAGAAAACCAATACAGCCACACCACCCTGAACAAGCCCAATCTCATCGGAACTTGGAAGTTAAGCAGGGTCGGGCCTGGTTAGTACTTGAATGGGAGACCACCTGGGAATACCAGGTGCTGTAGGCCTTTTTTTTTTCTCTCTTGTTCTGGCTTCCTTCAATGCTGGTTTTGAGATGTATATGAGATGTAGGTCAATAAGAAATCAATACCTACAGCCAAACCACCATGGGAGACCACCTGGGAATACCAGGTGCTGTAGGCCTTTTCTTTTTCTCTCTTGTTCCGGCTTCCTTCAATGCTGGTTTTGAGATGTATAAGAGATGTAGGTCAATAAGAAATCAATACCTACAGCCAAACCACCCTGAACAAACCCAATCTTGTCTGATGTTGGAAGCTAAGCAGGGCTGGGCCTG
This sequence comes from Mixophyes australis, assembly GCA_036250195.1. Lineage (NCBI taxonomy): Eukaryota > Metazoa > Chordata > Amphibia > Anura > Limnodynastidae > Mixophyes > Mixophyes australis. The sequence continues at coordinate 75,904,713 of JAVHZZ010000003.1, forward strand.
GTTAGTACTTGAATGGGAGACCACCTGGGAATACCAGGTGCTGTAGGCCTTTTTTTTTCTCTCTTGTTCTGGCTTCCTTCAATGCTGGTTTTGAGATGTATAAGAGATGTAGGTCAATAAGAAATCAATACCTACAGCCAAACCACCATGGGAGACCACCTGGGAATACCAGTTGCTGTAGGCCTTTTCTTTTTCTCTCTTGTTCCGGCTTCCTTCAATGCTGGTTTTGAGATGTATAAGAGATGTAGGTCAATAAGAAATCAATACCTACAGCCAAACCACCCTGAATACCAGGTGCTGTAGGCCTTTTTTTTTTCTCTCTTGTTCTGGCTTCCTTCAATGCTGGTTTTGAGATGTATAAGAGATGTAGGTCAGTAGGAAACCAATATCTACAGCCACACCACCCTGAACAAGCCTAATCTCGTCTGATCTTGGAAGTTAAGCAATTGGGAATACCAGGTGCTGTAGGCCTTTTTTTTTCTCTCTTGTTCTGGCTTCCCTTAATGCTGGTTTTGAGATGTATAAGAAATGTAGGTCAGTAGGAAACCAACACCTACAGCCACACCACCCTGAACAAGCCTAATCTCGTCTGATCTTGGAAACTAAGCAGGGCCGGACCTGGTTAGTACTTGGATGGGAGACCACCTGGGAATACCAGGTGATGTAGGCCTTTTCTTTTTCTCTCTTTTTCCGGCTTCCTTCAATGCTGGTTTTGAGATGTATAAGAGATGTAGGTCAATAAGAAATCAATACCTACAGCCAAACCACCCTGAACAAACCCAATCTCGTCTGATCTTGGAAGCTAAGCAGGGCCAGGCATGGTTAGTACTTGGATGGGAGACCACCTGGGAATATCAGGTGCTGTAGGCCTTTTTTTTTTATCTCTCTTGTTTCGGCTTCCTTCAATGCTGGTTTTGAGATGTATAAGAGATGTAGGTAATTAGGAAACCAATACAGCCACACCACCCTGAACAAGCCCAATCTCATCGGATCTTGGAAGTTAAGCAGGGGCGGGCCTGGTTAGTACTTGAATGGGAGACCACCTGGGAATACCAGGTGCTGTAGGCCTTTTTTTTTTCTCTCTTGTTCTGGCTTCCTTCAATGCTGGTTTTGAGATGTATATGAGATGTAGGTCAATAAGAAATCAATACCTACAGCCAAACCACCATGGGAGACCACCTGGGAATACCAGGTGCTATAGGCCTTTTCTTTTTCTCTCTTGTTCCGGCTTCCTTCAATGCTGGTTTTGAGATGTATAAGAGATGTAGGTCAATAAGAAATCAATACCTACAGCCAAACCACCCTGAATACCAGGTGCTGTAGGCCTTTTTTTTTCTCTCTTGTTCTGGCTTCCTTCAATGCTGGTTTTGAGATGTATATGAGATGTAGGTCAATAAGAAATCAATACCTACAGCCAAACCACCATGGGAGACCACCTGGGAATACCAGGTGCTGTAGGCCTTTTCTTTTTCTCTCTTGTTCTGGCTTCCTTCAATGCTGGTTTTGAGATGTATAAGAGATGTAGGTCAATAAGAAATCAATACCTACAGCCAAACCACCCTGAATACCAGGTGCTGTAGGCCATTTTTTTTTCTCTCTTGTTCTGGCTTCCTTCAATGCTGGTTTTGAGATGTATAAGAGATGTAGGTCAATAAGAAATCAATACCTACAGCCAAACCACCCTGAATACCAGGTGCTGTAGGCCTTTTTTTTTCTCTCTTGTTCTGGCTTCCTTCAATGCTGGTTTTGAGATGTATAAGAGATGTAGGTCAATAAGAAATCAATACCTACAGCCAAACCACCCTGAATACCAGGTGCTGTAGGCCATTTTTTTTTCTCTCTTGTTCTGGCTTCCTTCAATGCTGGTTTTGAGATATATAAGAGATGTAGGTCAGTAGGAAACCAATATCTACAGCCACACCACCCTGAACAAGCCTATTCTCGTCTGATCTTTGAAGCTAAGCATTTGGGAATACCAGGTGCTGTAGGCCTTTTTTTTTTCTCTCTTGTTCTGGCTTCCTTCAATGCTGGTTTTGAGATGTATAAGAAATGTAGGTCAGTAGGAAACCAACACCTACAGCCACACCACCCTGAACAAGCCTAATCTCGTCTGATCTTGGAAGCTAAGCAGGGCCAGACCTGGTTAGTACTTGGATGGCAGACCACCTGGGAGTACCAGGTGCTGTAGGCTTTTTTTTTTTTTTCTCTTGTTCCGGCTTCCTTCAATGCTGGTTTTGAGATGTATAAGAGATGTAGGTCATTAGGAAACAAATATATTCAGCCACTCTACCCTGAACAAGCACAATCTCGTCTGATCTTGTAAGCTAAGCGGGGCCTGGTTAGTACTTGGATGGGAGACCACCTGGGAATACCAGTTGCTGTAGGCTTTTTTTTTTCTCTCTTGTCCCGGCTTCCTTCAATGCTGGTTTTGAGATGTATAAGAGATGTAGGTCATTAGAAAACCAATACAGCCACACCACCCTGAACAAGCCCAATCTCATCGGAACTTGGAAGTTAAGCAGGGTCGGGCCTGGTTAGTACTTGAATGGGAGACCACCTGGGAATACCAGGTGCTGTAGGCCTTTTTTTTTTCTCTCTTGTTCTGGCTTCCTTCAATGCTGGTTTTGAGATGTATATGAGATGTAGGTCAATAAGAAATCAATACCTACAGCCAAACCACCATGGGAGACCACCTGGGAATACCAGGTGCTGTAGGCCTTTTCTTTTTCTCTCTTGTTCCGGCTTCCTTCAATGCTGGTTTTGAGATGTATAAGAGATGTAGGTCATTAAGAAATCAATACCTACAGCCAAACCACCCTGAACAAACCCAATCTTGTCTGATGTTGGAAGCTAAGCAGGGCTGGGCCTGGTTAGTACTTGAATGGGAGACCACCTGGGAATACCAGGTGCTGTAGGCCTTTTTTTTTCTCTCTTGTTCTGGCTTCCTTCAATGCTGGTTTTGAGATGTATAAGAGATGTAGGTCAATAAGAAATCAATACCTACAGCCAAACCACCATGGGAGACCACCTGGGAATACCAGTTGCTGTAGGCCTTTTCTTTTTCTCTCTTGTTCCGGCTTCCTTCAATGCTGGTTTTGAGATGTATAAGAGATGTAGGTCAATAAGAAATCAATACCTACAGCCAAACCACCCTGAATACCAGGTGCTGTAGGCCTTTTTTTTTTCTCTCTTGTTCTGGCTTCCTTCAATGCTGGTTTTGAGATGTATAAGAGATGTAGGTCAGTAGGAAACCAATATCTACAGCCACACCACCCTGAACAAGCCTAATCTCGTCTGATCTTGGAAGTTAAGCAATTGGGAATACCAGGTGCTGTAGGCCTTTTTTTTTCTCTCTTGTTCTGGCTTCCCTTAATGCTGGTTTTGAGATGTATAAGAAATGTAGGTCAGTAGGAAACCAACACCTACAGCCACACCACCCTGAACAAGCCTAATCTCGTCTGATCTTGGAAACTAAGCAGGGCCGGACCTGGTTAGTACTTGGATGGGAGACCACCTGGGAATACCAGGTGATGTAGGCCTTTTCTTTTTCTCTCTTTTTCCGGCTTCCTTCAATGCTGGTTTTGAGATGTATAAGAGATGTAGGTCAATAAGAAATCAATACCTACAGCCAAACCACCCTGAACAAACCCAATCTCGTCTGATCTTGGAAGCTAAGCAGGGCCAGGCATGGTTAGTACTTGGATGGGAGACCACCTGGGAATATCAGGTGCTGTAGGCCTTTTTTTTTTATCTCTCTTGTTTCGGCTTCCTTCAATGCTGGTTTTGAGATGTATAAGAGATGTAGGTAATTAGGAAACCAATACAGCCACACCACCCTGAACAAGCCCAATCTCATCGGATCTTGGAAGTTAAGCAGGGGCGGGCCTGGTTAGTACTTGAATGGGAGACCACCTGGGAATACCAGGTGCTGTAGGCCTTTTTTTTTTCTCTCTTGTTCTGGCTTCCTTCAATGCTGGTTTTGAGATGTATATGAGATGTAGGTCAATAAGAAATCAATACCTACAGCCAAACCACCATGGGAGACCACCTGGGAATACCAAGTGCTATAGGCCTTTTCTTTTTCTCTCTTGTTCCGGCTTCCTTCAATGCTGGTTTTGAGATGTATAAGAGATGTAGGTCAATAAGAAATCAATACCTACAGCCAAACCACCCTGAATACCAGGTGCTGTAGGCCTTTTTTTTTCTCTCTTGTTCTGGCTTCCTTCAATGCTGGTTTTGAGATGTATATGAGATGTAGGTCAATAAGAAATCAATACCTACAGCCAAACCACCATGGGAGACCACCTGGGAATACCAGGTGCTGTAGGCCTTTTCTTTTTCTCTCTTGTTCTGGCTTCCTTCAATGCTGGTTTTGAGATGTATAAGAGATGTAGGTCAATAAGAAATCAATACCTACAGCCAAACCACCCTGAATACCCGGTGCTGTAGGCCATTTTTTTTTCTCTCTTGTTCTGGCTTCCTTCAATGCTGGTTTTGAGATGTATAAGAGATGTAGGTCAATAAGAAATCAATACCTACAGCCAAACCACCCTGAATACCAGGTGCTGTAGGCCTTTTTTTTCTCTCTTGTTCTGGCTTCCTTCAATGCTGGTTTTGAGATGTATAAGAGATGTAGGTCAATAAGAAATCAATACCTACAGCCAAACCACCCTGAATACCAGGTGCTGTAGGCCATTTTTTTTTCTCTCTTGTTCTGGCTTCCTTCAATGCTGGTTTTGAGATATATAAGAGATGTAGGTCAGTAGGAAACCAATATCTACAGCCACACCACCCTGAACAAGCCTATTCTCGTCTGATCTTTGAAGCTAAGCATTTGGGAATACCAGGTGCTGTAGGCCTTTTTTTTTTCTCTCTTGTTCTGGCTTCCTTCAATGCTGGTTTTGAGATGTATAAGAAATGTAGGTCAGTAGGAAACAGACACCTACAGCCACACCACCCTGAACAAGCCTAATCTCGTCTGATCTTGGAAGCTAAGCAGGGCCGGACCTGGTTAGTACTTGGATGGCAGACCACCTGGGAATACCAGGTGCTGTAGGCTTTTTTTTTTTTTTCTCTTGTTCCGGCTTCCTTCAATGCTGGTTTTGAGATGTATAAGAGATGTAGGTCATTAGGAAACAAATATATTCAGCCACTCCACCCTGAACAAGCACAATCTCGTCTGATCTTGTAAGCTAAGCGGGGCCTGGTTAGTACTTGGATGGGAGACCACCTGGGAATACCAGTTGCTGTAGGCTTTTTTTTTTCTCTCTTGTCCCGGCTTCCTTCAATGCTGGTTTTGAGATGTATAAGAGATGTAGGTCATTAGAAAACCAATACAGCCACACCACCCTGAACAAGCCCAATCTCATCGGAACTTGGGAGTTAAGCAGGGTCGGGCCTGGTTAGTACTTGAATGGGAGACCACCTGGGAATACCAGGTGCTGTAGGCCTTTTTTTTTTCTCTCTTGTTCTGGCTTCCTTCAATGCTGGTTTTGAGATGTATATGAGATGTAGGTCAATAAGAAATCAATACCTACAGCCAAACCACCATGGGAGACCACCTGGGAATACCAGGTGCTGTAGGCCTTTTCTTTTTCTCTCTTGTTCCGGCTTCCTTCAATGCTGGTTTTGAGATGTATAAGAGATGTAGGTCAATAAAAAATCAATACCTACAGCCAAACCACCCTGAATACCAGGTGCTGTAGGCCTTTTTTTTTTCTCTCTTGTTCTGGCTTCCTTCAATGCTGGTTTTGAGATGTATAAGTGACGTAGGTCAATAAGAAATCAATACCTACAGCCAAACCACCATGGGAGACCACCTGGGAATACCAGGTGCTGTAGGCCCTTTCTTTTTCTCTCTTGTTCCGGCTTCCTTCAATGCTGGTTTTGAGATGTATAAGAGATGTAGGTCAATAAGAAATCAATACCTACAGCCAAACCACCCTGAACAAACCCAATCTTGTCTGATGTTGGAAGCTAAGCAGGGCTGGGCCTGGTTAGTACTTGAATGGGAGACCACCTGGGAATACCAGGTGCTGTAGGCCTTTTTTTTTCTCTCTTGTTCTGGCTTCCTTCAATGCTGGTTTTGAGATGTATAAGAGATGTAGGTCAATAAGAAATCAATACCTACAGCCAAACCACCATGGGAGACAACCTGGGAATACCAGTTGCTGTAGGCCTTTTCTTTTTCTCTCTTGTTCCGGCTTCCTTCAATGCTGGTTTTGAGATGTATAAGAGATGTAGGTCAATAAGAAATCAATACCTACAGCCAAACCACCCTGAATACCAGGTGCTGTAGGCCTTTTTTTTTTCTCTCTTGTTCTGGCTTCCTTCAATGCTGGTTTTGAGATGTATAAGAGATGTAGGTCAGTAGGAAACCAATATCTACAGCCACACCAACCTGAACAAGCCTAATCTCGTCTGATCTTGGAAACTAAGCAGGGCCGGACCTGGTTAGTACTTGGATGGGAGACCACCTGGGAATACCAGGTGATGTAGGCCTTTTCTTTTTCTCTCTTTTTCCGGCTTCCTTCAATGCTGGTTTTGAGATGTATAAGAGATGTAGGTCAATAAGAAATAAATACCTACAGCCAAACCACCCTGAACAAACCCAATGTCGTCTGATCTTGGAAGCTAAGCAGGGCCAGGCATGGTTAGTACTTGGATGGGAGACCACCTGGGAATATCAGGTGCTGTAGGCCTTTTTTTTTTATCTCTCTTGTTTCGGCTTCCTTCAATGCTGGTTTTGAGATGTATAAGAGATGTAGGTAATTAGGAAACCAATACAGCCACACCACCCTGAACAAGCCCAATCTCATCGGATCTTGGAAGTTAAGCAGGGGCGGGCCTGGTTAGTACTTGAATGGGAGACCACCTGGGAATACCAGGTGCTGTAGGCCTTTTTTTTTTCTCTCTTGTTCTGGCTTCCTTCAATGCTGGTTTTGAGATGTATATGAGATGTAGGTCAATAAGAAATCAATACCTACAGCCAAACCACCATGGGAGACCACCTGGGAATACCAGGTGCTATAGGCCTTTTCTTTTTCTCTCTTGTTCCGGCTTCCTTCAATGCTGGTTTTGAGATGTATAAGAGATGTAGGTCAATAAGAAATCAATACCTACAGCCAAACCACCCTGAATACCAGGTGCTGTAGGCCTTTTTTTTTCTCTCTTGTTCTGGCTTCCTTCAATGCTGGTTTTGAGATGTATATGAGATGTAGGTCAATAAGAAATCAATACCTACAGCCAAACCACCCTATTGGAGACCACCTGGGAATACCAGGTGCTGTAGGCCTTTTCTTTTTCTCTCTTGTTCCGGCTTCCTTCAATGCTGGTTTTGAGATGTATAAGAGATGTAGGTCAATAAGAAATCAATACCTACAGCCAAACCACCCTGAATACCAGGTGCTGTAGGCCATTTTTTTTTCTCTCTTGTTCTGGCTTCCTTCAATGCTGGTTTTGAGATATATAAGAGATGTAGGTCAGTAGGAAACCAATATCTACAGCCACACCACCCTGAACAAGCCTATTCTCGTCTGATCTTTGAAGCTAAGCATTTGGGAATACCAGGTGCTGTAGGCCTTTTTTTTTTCTCTCTTGTTCTGGCTTCCTTCAATGCTGGTTTTGAGATGTATAAGAAATGTAGGTCAGTAGGAAACCAACACCTACAGCCACACCACCCTGAACAAGCCTAATCTCGTCTGATCTTGGAAGCTAAGCAGGGCCGGACCTGGTTAGTACTTGGATGGCAGACCACCTGGGAATACCAGGTGCTGTAGGCTTTTTTTTTTTTTTCTCTTGTTCCGGCTTCCTTCAATGCTGGTTTTGAGATGTATAAGAGATGTAGGTCATTAGGAAACACATATATTCAGCCACTCCACCCTGAACAAGCACAATCTCGTCTGATCTTGTAAGCTAAGCGGGGCCTGGTTAGTACTTGGATGGGAGACCACCTGGGAATACCAGTTGCTGTAGGCTTTTTTTTTTCTCTCTTGTCCCGGCTTCCTTCAATGCTGGTTTTGAGATGTATAAGAGATGTAGGTCATTAGAAAACCAATACAGCCACACCACCCTGAACAAGCCCAATCTCATTGGAACTTGGAAGTTAAGCAGGGTCAGGCCTGGTTAGTACTTGAATGGGAGACCACCTGGGAATACCAGGTGCTGTAGGCCTTTTTTTTTTCTCTCTTGTTCTGGCTTCCTTCAATGCTGGTTTTGAGATGTATATGAGATGTAGGTCAATAAGAAATCAATACCTACAGCCAAACCACCATGGGAGACCACCTGGGAATACCAGGTGCTGTAGGCCTTTTCTTTTTCTCTCTTGTTCCGGCTTCCTTCAATGCTGGTTTTGAGATGTTTAAGAGATGTAGGTCAATAAGAAATCAATACCTACAGCCAAACCACCCTGAATACCAGGTGCTGTAGGCCTTTTTTTTTTCTCTCTTGTTCTGGCTTCCTTCAATGCTGGTTTTGAGATGTATATGAGATGTAGGTCAATAAGAAATCAATACCTACAGCCAAACCACCATGGGAGACCACCTGGGAATACCAGGTGCTGTAGGCCTTTTCTTTTTCTCTCTTGTTCCGGCTTCCTTCAATGCTGGTTTTGAGATGTATAAGAGATGTAGGTCAATAAGAAATCAATACCTACAGCCAAACCACCCTGAATACCAGGTGCTCTAGGCCTTTTTTTTTTCTCTCTTGTTCTGGCTTCCTTCAATGCTGGTTTTGAGATGTATAAGAGATGTAGGTCAGTAGGAAACCAATATCTATAGCCACACCACCCTGAACAAGCCTAATCTCGTCTGATCTTGGAAGCTAAGCAATTGGGAATACCAGGTGCTGTAGGCCTTTTTTTTTTCTCTCTTGTTCTGGCTTCCTTCAATGCTGGTTTTGAGATGTATAAGAAATGTAGGTCAGTAGGAAACCAACACCTACAGCCACACCACCCTGAACAAGGCTAATCTTGTCTGATCTTGGAAGCTAAGCAGGGCCGGACCTGGTTAGTACTTGGATGTCAGACCACCTGGGAATACCAGGTGCTGTAGGCCTTTTTTTTTTCTCTCTTGTTCCGGCTTCCTTCAATGCTGGTTTTGAGATTATAGGAGATGTAGGTAAATAAGAAACACATACCTACAGTCACACCACCCTGAACAAGCTCAATCTCATCTGATCTTGGAAACTAAGCATAGCCGGGCCTGGTTAGTACTTGGATGGGAGACCACCTCGGAATACCAGGTGCTGTAGGCTTTTTTTTTTCTCTCTTGTTCCGGCTTCCTGCAATGCTGGTTTTGAGATGTATAAGAGATGTAGGTAAATAAGAAATCAATGCCTACAGCCAAACTACCCTGAACAAACCCAATCTCGTCTGATCTTGGAAGCTAAGCAGGACCAGGCATGGTTAGTACTTGGATGGGAGACCACCTGGGAATAACAAGTGCTGTAGGCCTTTTTTTTTTATCTCTCTTGTTCCGGCTTCCTTCAATACTGGTTTTGAGATGTATAAGAGATGTAGGTCATTAGGAAACCAATACAGCCTCATCACCCTGAACAAGCCCAATCTCATCTGATCTTGGAAGTTAAGCAGGGTTGGGCCTGGTTAGTACTTGAATGGGAGACCACCTGGAAATACCAGGTGCTGTAGGCCTTTTTTTTTTCTCTCTTGTTCTGGCTTCCTTCAATGCTGGTTTTAAGATGTATAAGAGATGTAGGTCAATAGGAAATCAATACCTACAGTCACACCACCCTGAACAAGCCCAATCTCGTCTGATCTTGAAAGCTAAGCAGGGCCAGGCCTGCTTAGTGCTTGAATGGTAGACCACCTGGGAATAGCAGGTGCTGTATGCCTTTTTTTTTTCTCTCTTGTTCTGGCTTCCTTCAATGCTGGTTTTAAGATGTATAAGAGATGTAGGTCAATAGGAAATCAATACCTACAGTCACACCACCCTGAACAAGCCCAATCTCGTCTGATCTTGGAAGCTAAGCAGGGCCAGGCCTGCTTAGTGCTTGAATGGTAGACCACCTGGGAATAGCAGGTGCTGTATGCCTTTTTTTTTTCTCTCTTGTTCTGCTTCCTTCAATGCTGGTTTTGAGATGTATAAGAGATGTAGGTCAATAAGAAATCAATGCCTACAGCCAAACCACCATGGGAGACCACCTGGGAATACCAGGTGCTGTAGGCCTTTTCTTTTTCTCTCTTGTTCTGGCTTCCTTCAATGCTGGTTTTGAGATGTATAAGAGATGTAGGTCAATAAGAAATCAATACCTACACCCAAACCACTCTGAACAAACCTAATCTCATCTGATCTTGGAAGCTAAGCAGGGCTGGGCCTGGTTAGTACTTGAATGGGAGACCACCTGGGAATACCAGGTGCTGTAGGCCTTTTTTTTTTCTCTCTTGTTCTGGCTTCCTTCAATGCTGGTTTTGAGATGTATAAGAGATGTAGGTCATTAAGAAAGCAATACCTACAGCCACACCACCCTGAACAAGCCCAATCTTATCTGATCTTGGAAGCTAAGCAGGGCCAGACCTGGTTAGTACTTGGATGGCAGATCTCCTGGGAATACCAGGTGCTTTAGGCTTTTTTTCTTTTTTCTCTTGTTCCGGTTTCCTTTAATGCTGGTTTTAAGATGTATAAGAGATGTAGGTCATTAGGAAATAAATATCTACAGCCACTCCACTCTGAACAAGCACAATCTCGTCTCATTTTGTAAGCTAAGCCAGGCCTGGTTAGTACTTGGATGGGAGACCACCTGGGATTACCAGGTGCTGTAGGCCTTTTTTGTTCTCTCTTGTTCCGGCTTCCTTCAATGCTGGTTTTGAGATTATAGGAGATGTAGGTAAATAGGAAACACATACCTACAGTCACACCACCCTGAACAAGCTCAATCTCATCTGATCTTGGAAGCTAAGCAGGGCTGGGCCTGGTTAGTACTTGAATGGGAGACCACCTGGGAATACCAGGTGCTGTAGGCCTTTTTTTTTCTCTCTTGTTCTGGCTTCCTTCAATGCTGGTTTTCAGATGTATAAGAGATGTAGGTCAATAAGAAATCAATACCTACAGCCAAACCACCATGGGAGACCACCTGGGAATACCAGTTGCTGTAGGCCTTTTCTTTTTCTCTCTTGTTCCGGCTTCATTCAATGCTGGTTTTGAGATGTATAAGAGATGTAGGTCAATAAGAAATCAATACCTACAGCCAAACCACCCTGAATACCAGTTGCTGTAGGCCTTTTTTTTTTCTCTCTTGTTCTGGCTTCCTTCAATGCTGGTTTTGAGATGTATAAGAGATGTAGGTCAGTAGGAAACCAATATCTACAGCCACACCACCCTGAACAAGCCTAATCTCGTCTGATCTTGGAAGCTAAGCAATTGGGAATACCAGGTGCTGTAGGCCTTTTTTTTTCTCTCTTGTTCTGGCTTCCCTTAATGTTGGTTTTGAGATGTATAAGAAATGTAGGTCAGTAGGAAACCAACACCTACAGCCACACCACCCTGAACAAGCCTAATCTCGTCTGATCTTGGAAACTAAGCAGGGCCGGACCTGGTTAGTACTTGGATGGGAGACCACCTGGGAATACCAGGTGATGTAGGCCTTTTCTTTTTCTCTCTTTTTCCGGCTTCCTTCAATGCTGGTTTTGAGATGTATAAGAGATGTTGGTCAATAAGAAATCAATACCTACAGCCAAACCACCCTGAACAAACCCAATCTCGTCTGATCTTGGAAGCTAAGCAGGGCCAGGCATGGTTAGTACTTGGATGGGAGACCACCTGGGAATATCAGGTGCTGTAGGCCTTTTTTTTTTATCTCTCTTGTTTCGGCTTCCTTCAATGCTGGTTTTGAGATGTATAAGAGATGTAGGTAATTAGGAAACCAATACAGCCACACCACCCTGAACAAGCCCAATCTCATCGGATCTTGGAAGTTAAGCAGGGGCGGGCCTGGTTAGTACTTGAATGGGAGACCACCTGGGAATACCAGGTGCTGTAGGCCTTTTTTTTTTCTCTCTTGTTCTGGCTTCCTTCAATGCTGGTTTTGAGATGTATATAAGATGTAGGTCAATAAGAAATCAATACCTACAGCCAAACCACCATGGGAGACCACCTGGGAATACCAGGTGCTATAGGCCTTTTCTTTTTCTCTCTTGTTCCGGCTTCCTTCAATGCTGGTTTTGAGATGTATAAGAGATGTAGGTCAATAAGAAATCAATACCTACAGCCAAACCACCCTGAATACCAGGTGCTGTAGGCCTTTTTTTCTCTCTCTTGTTCTGGCTTCCTTCAATGCTGGTTTTGAGATGTATATGAGATGTAGGTCAATAAGAAATCAATACCTACAGCCAAACCACCATGGGAGACCACCTGGGAATACCAGGTGCTGTAGGCCTTTTCTTTTTCTCTCTTGTTCCGGCTTCCTTCAATGCTGGTTTTGAGATGTATAAGAGATGTAGGTCAATAAGAAATCAATACCTACAGCCAAACCACCCTGAATACCAGGTGCTGTAGGCCATTTTTTTTTCTCTCTTGTTCTGGCTTCCTTCAATGCTGGTTTTGAGATATATAAGAGATGTAGGTCAGTAGGAAACCAATATCTACAGCCACACCACCCTGAACAAGCCTATTCTCGTCTGATCTTTGAAGCTAAGCATTTGGGAATACCAGGTGCTGTAGGCCTTTTTTTTTACTCTCTTGTTCTGGCTTCCTTCAATGCTGGTTTTGAGATGTATAAGAAATGTAGGTCAGTAGGAAACCAACACCTACAGCCACACCACCCTGAACAAGCCTAATCTCGTCTGATCTTGGAAGCTAAGCAGGGCCGGACCTGGTTAGTACTTGGATGGCAGACCACCTGGGAATACCAGGTGCTGTAGGCTTTTTTTTTTTTTTCTCTTGTTCCGGCTTCCTTCAATGCTGGTTTTGAGATGTATAAGAGATGTAGGTCATTAGGAAACAAATATATTCAGCCACTCCACCCTGAACAAGCACAATCTCGTCTGATCTTGTAAGCTAAGCGGGGCCTGGTTAGTACTTGGATGGGAGACCACCTGGGAATACCAGGTGCTGTAGGCTTTTTTTTTTCTCTCTTGTCCCGGCTTCCTTCAATGCTGGTTTTGAGATGTATAAGAGATGTAGGTCATTAGAAAACCAATACAGCCACACCACCCTAAACAAGCCCAATCTCATCGGAACTTGGAAGTTAAGCAGGGTCGGGCCTGGTTAGTACTTGAATGGGAGACCACCTGGGAATACCAGGTGCTGTAGGCCTTTTTTTTTTTCTCTCTTGTTCTGGCTTCCTTCAATGCTGGTTTTGAGATGTATATGAGATGTAGGTCAATAAGAAATCAATACCTACAGCCAAACCACCATGGGAGACCACCTGGGAATACCAGGTGCTGTAGGCCTTTTCTTTTTCTCTCTTGTTCCGGCTTCCTTCAATGCTGGTTTTGAGATGTATAAGAGATGTAGGTCAATAAGAAATCAATACCTACAGCCAAACCACCCTGAATACCAGGTGCTGTAGGCCTTTTTTTTCTCTCTTGTTCTGGCTTCCTTCAATGCTGGTTTTGAGATGTATATGAGATGTAGGTCAATAAGAAATCAATACCTACAGCCAAACCACCATGGGAGACCACCTGGGAATACCAGGTGCTGTAGGCCTTTTCTTTTTCTCTCTTGTTCTGGCTTCCTTCAATGCTGGTTTTGAGATGTATATGAGATGTAGGTCAATAAGAAATCAATGCCTACAGCCAAACCACCATGGGAGACCACCTGGGAATACCAGGTGCTGTAGGCCTTTTCTTTTTCTCTCTTGTTCTGGCTTCCTTCAATGCTGGTTTTGAGATGTATAAGAGATGTAGGTCAATAAGAAATCAATACCTACAGCCAAACCACTCTGAACAAACCTAATCTCATCTGATCTTGGAAGCTAAGCAGGGCTGGGCCTGGTTAGTACTTGAATGGGAGACCACCTGGGAATACCAGGTGCTGTAGGCCTTTTTTTTTTCTCTCTTGTTCTGGCTTCCTTCAATGCTGGTTTTGAGATGTATAAGAGATGTAGGTCAGTAGGAAACCAATATCTACAGCCACACCACCCTGAACAAGCCTAATCTCGTCTGATCTTGGAAGCTAAGCAATTGGGAATACCAGGTGCTGTAGGCCTTTTTTTTTTCTCTCTTGTTCTGGCTTCCTTCAATGCTGGTTTTGAGATGTATAAGAGATGTAGGCCAATAAGAAATCAATACCAACAGCCAAACCACCCTGAATACCAGGTGCTGTAGGCCTTTTTTTTTTCTCTCTTGTTCTGGCTTCCTTCAATGCTGGTTTTGAGATGTATATGAGATGTAGGTCAATAAGAAATCAATACCTACAGCCAAACCACCATGGGAGACCACCTGGGAATACCAGGTGCTGTAGGCCTTTTTTTTTTCTCTCTTGTTCTGTCTTCCTTCAATGCTGGTTTTGAGATGTATATGAGATGTAGGTCAATAAGAAATCAATACCTACAGCCAAACCACCATGGGAGACCACCTGGGAATACCAGGTGCTATAGGCCTTTTCTTTTTCTCTCTTGTTCCGGCTTCCTTCAATGCTGGTTTTGAGATGTATAAGAGATGTAGGTCAATAAGAAATCAATACCTACAGCCAAACCACCCTGAATACCAGGTGCTGTAGGCCTTTTTTTTTCTCTCTTGTTCTGGCTTCCTTCAATGCTGGTTTTGAGATGTATATGAGATGTAGGTCAATAAGAAATCAATACCTACAGCCAAACCACCATGGGAGACCACCTGGGAATACCAGGTGCTGTAGGCCTTTTCTTTTTCTCTCTTGTTCCGGCTTCCTTCAATGCTGGTTTTGAGATGTATAAGAGATGTAGGTCAATAAGAAATCAATACCTACAGCCAAACCACCCTGAATACCAGGTGCTGTAGGCCATTTTTTTTTCTCTCTTGTTCTGGCTTCCTTCAATGCTGGTTTTGAGATATATAAGAGATGTAGGTCAGTAGGAAACCAATATCTACAGCCACACCACCCTGAACAAGCCTATTCTCGTCTGATCTTTGAAGCTAAGCATTTGGGAATACCAGGTGCTGTAGGCCTTTTTTTTTTATCTCTTTTTCTGGCTTCCTTCAATGCTGGTTTTGAGATGTATAAGAAATGTAGGTCAGTAGGAAACCAACACCTACAGCCACACCACCCTGAACAAGCCTAATCTCGTCTGATCTTGGAAGCTAAGCAGGGCCGGACCTGGTTAGTACTTGGATGGCAGACCACCTGGGAATACCAGGTGCTGTAGGCTTTTTTTTTTTTTTCTCTTGTTCCGGCTTCCTTCAATGCTGGTTTTGAGATGTATAAGAGATGTAGGTCATTAGGAAACAAATATATTCAGCCACTCCACCCTGAACAAGCACAATCTCGTCTGATCTTGTAAGCTAAGCGGGGCCTGGTTAGTACTTGGATGGGAGACCACCTGGGAATACCAGTTGCTGTAGGCTTTTTTTTTTCTCTCTTGTCCCGGCTTCCTTCAATGCTGGTTTTGAGATGTATAAGAGATGTAGGTCATTAGAAAACCAATACAGCCACACCACCCTGAACAAGCCCAATCTCATCGGAACTTGGAAGTTAAGCAGGGTCGGGCCTGGTTAGTACTTGAATGGGAGACCACCTGGGAATACCAGGTGCTGTAGGCCTTTTTTTTTTCTCTCTTGTTCTGGCTTCCTTCAATGCTGGTTTTGAGATGTATATGAGATGTAGGTCAATAAGAAATCAATACCTACAGCCAAACCACCATGGGAGACCACCTGGGAATACCAGGTGCTGTAGGCCTTTTCTTTTTCTCTCTTGTTCCGGCTTCCTTCAATGCTGGTTTTGAGATGTATAAGAGATGTAGGTCAATAAGAAATCAATACCTACAGCCAAACCACCCTGAATACCAGGTGCTGTAGGCCATTTTTTTTTCTCTCTTGTTCTGGCTTCCTTCAATGCTGGTTTTGAGATATATAAGAGATGTAGGTCAGTAGGAAACCAATATCTACAGCCACACCACCCTGAACAAGCCTATTCTCGTCTGATCTTTGAAGCTAAGCATTTGGGAATACCAGGTGCTGTAGGCCTTTTTTTTTTCTCTCTTGTTCTGGCTTCCTTCAATGCTGGTTTTGAGATGTATAAGAAATGTAGGTCAGTAGGAAACCAACACCTACAGCCACACCACCCTGAACAAGCCTAATCTCGTCTGATCTTGGAAGCTAAGCAGGGCCGGACCTGGTTAGTACTTGGATGGCAGACCACCTGGGAATACCAGGTGCTGTAGGCTTTTTTTTTTTTCTCTCTTGTTCCGGCTTCCTTCAATGCTGGTTTTGAGATGTATAAGAGATGTAGGTCATTAGGAAACAAATATATTCAGCCACTCCACCCTGAACAAGCACAATCTCGTCTGATCTTGTAAGCTAAGCGGGGCCTGGTTAGTACTTGGATGGGAGACCACCTGGGAATACCAGTTGCTGTAGGCTTTTTTTTTTCTCTCTTGTCCCGGCTTCCTTCAATGCTGGTTTTGAGATGTATAAGAGATGTAGGTCATTAGAAAACCAATACAGCCACACCACCCTGAACAAGCCCAATCTCATCGGAACTTGGAAGTTAAGCAGGGTCGGGCCTGGTTAGTACTTGAATGGGAGACCACCTGGGAATACCAGGTGCTGTAGGCCTTTTTTTTTTCTCTCTTGTTCTGGCTTCCTTCAATGCTGGTTTTGAGATGTATATGAGATGTAGGTCAATAAGAAATCAATACCTACAGCCAAACCACCATGGGAGACCACCTGGGAATACCAGGTGCTGTAGGCCTTTTCTTTTTCTCTCTTGTTCCGGCTTCCTTCAATGCTGGTTTTGAGATGTATAAGAGATGTAGGTCAATAAGAAATCAATACCTACAGCCAAACCACCCTGAATACCAGGTGCTGTAGGCCTTTTTTTTTTCTCTCCTGTTCTGGCTTCCTTCAATGCTGGTTTTGAGATGTATATGAGATGTAGGTCAATAAGAAATCAATACCTACAGCCAAACCATCATGGGAGACCACCTGGGAATACCAGGTGCTGTAGGCCTTTTCTTTTTCTCTCTTGTTCTGGCTTCCTTCAATGCTGGTTTTGAGATGTATATGAGATGTAGGTCAATAAGAAATCAATGCCTACAGCCAAACCACCATGGGAGACCACCTGGGAATACCAGGTGCTGTAGGCCTTTTCTTTTTCTCTCTTGTTCTGGCTTCCTTCAATGCTGGTTTTGAGATGTATAAGAGATGTAGGTCAATAAGAAATCAATACCTACAGCCAAACCACTCTGAACAAACCTAATCTCATCTGATCTTGGAAGCTAAGCAGGGCTGGGCCTGGTTAGTACTTGAATGGGAGACCACCTGGGAATACCAGGTGCTGTAGGCCTTTTTTTTTTCTCTCTTGTTCTGGCTTCCTTCAATGCTGGTTTTGAGATGTATAAGAGATGTAGGTCAGTAGGAAACCAATATCTACAGCCACACCACCCTGAACAAGCCTAATCTCGTCTGATCTTGGAAGCTAAGCAATTGGGAATACCAGGTGCTGTAGGCCTTTTTTTTTTCTCTCTTGTTCTGGCTTCCTTCAATGCTGGTTTTGAGATGTATAAGAGATGTAGGTCAAAAGGAAACAAATACCTACAGTCACACCACCCTGAACAAGCTCAATCTCGTCTGATCTTGGAAACTAAGCATAGCCGGGCCTGGTTAGTACTTGGATGGGAGACCACCTGGGAATACCAGGTGCTGTAAGCTTTTTTTTTTTTTCTCTTGTTCCTGCTTCCTTTAATGCTGGTTTTAAGATGTATAAGAGATGTAGGTCATTAGGAAATAAATATCTACAGCCACTCCACCCTGAACAAGCACAATCTCGTCTGATCTTGTAAGCTAAGCCAGGCCTGGTTAGTACTTGGATGGGAGACCACCTGGGAATACCAGGTGCTGTAGGCCTCTTTTTTTCTCTCTTGTTCCGGCTTCCTTCAATGCTGGTTTTGAGATTATAGGAGATGTAGGTCAAAAGGAAACAAATACCTACAGTCACACCACCCTGAACAAGCTCAATCTCGTCTGATCTTGGAAACTAAGCATTGCTGGGCCTGGTTAGTACTTGGATGGGAGACCACCTGGGAATACCAGGTGCTGTATTCTTTTTTTTTTCTCTCTTTACCGGCTTCCTTCAATGCTGGTTTTGAGATGTATAAGATATGTAGGTCAATAGGAAACCAATACCTACAGCCACACCACCCTGAACAAGCCCGATCTTGGAAGCTAAGCAGGGCCGGGCCTGGTTAGTACTTGGATGGGAGACCACCTGGGAATACCGGGTGCTGTAGGCCTTTTTTTTTTTCTCTCTTGTTCCGGCTTCCTTCAATGCTGGTTTTGAGATGTATAAGAGATGTAGGTCAATAGACAAACAATACCTACAGCCACACAACCCTGAACAAGCCCAATCTCGTCTGATCTTGGAAGCTAAGTAGGGCAGGACCTGGTTAGTACTTGGATGGAAGACCACCTGGGAATACAAGGTGCTGTAGACCTTTTTTTTTTTTCTCTCTTGTTCCGGCTTCCTTCAATGCTGGTTTTCAGATGTATAAGAGATATAGGTCATTAAGAAACCAATGCCTACAGCCACACCACCCTGAAAAAGCCCAATCTCGTCTGATCTTGGAAGCTAAGCAGGGCCGGACCTGGTTAGTACTTGGATGGCAGACCACCTGGGTATACCAGGTGCTGTAGGCTTTTTTTTTTTTTCTCTTGTTCCGGCTTCCTTCAATGCTGGTTTTGAGATGTATAAGAGATGTAGGTCATTAGGAAACAAATATCTACAGCCACTCCACCCTGAACAAGCACAATCTCGTCTGATCTTGGAAGCTAAGCAGGGCTGGGCCTGGTTAGTACTTGGATGGGAGACCACCTGGGAATACCAGGTGCTGTAGGCCTTTTTTTTTCTCTCTTGTTCCGGCTTCCTTCAATGCTGGTTTTGAGATTATAGGAGATGTAGGTCAAAAGGAAACAAATACCTACAGTCACACCACCCTGAACAAGCTCAATCTCATCTGATCTTGGAAGCTAAGCAGGGCTGGGCCTGGTTAGTACTTGAATGGGAGACCACCTGGGAACACCAGGTGCTGTAGGCCTTTTTTTTTTCTCTCTTGTTCTGGCTTCCTTCAATGCTGGTTTTGAGATGTATAAGAGATGTAGGTCAATAAGAAATCAATACCTACAGCCACACCACCATGGGAGACCACTTGGGAATACCAGGTGCTGTAGGCCTTTTTCTTTTTCTCTCTTGTTCCGGCTTCCTTCAATGCTGGTTTTGAGATGTATAAGAGATATAGGTCAATAAGAAATCAATACCTACAGCCAAACCACCCTGAATACCAGGTGCTGTAGGCCTTTTTTTTTCTCTCTTGTTCTTGCTTCCTTCAATGCTGGTTTTGAGATGTATAAGAGATGTAGGTCAGTAGGAAACCAATATCTACAGCCACACCACCCTGAACAAGCTTAATCTCGTCTGATCTTGGAAGCTAAGTAATTGGGAATACCAGGTGCTGTAGGCCTTTTTTTTTCTCTCTTGTTCCGGCTTCCTTCAATGCTGGTTTTGAGATGTATAAGAGATGTAGGTCATTAAGAGAGCCATACCTATAACCACACCACCCTGAACAAGCCCAATTTCAGCTGATCTTGGTAGCTAAGCAGGGCTGGGCCTGGTTAGTACTTGGATGGAAGACCACCTGGGAATACCAGGTGCTGTAGGCCTTTATTTTTTCTCTCTTATTCCAGCTTACTTCAATGCTGGTTTTGAGATGTATAAGAGATGTAGGTGATTAGGAAACCAATACCTACAGCCACACCACCCTGAACAAGCCCAATCTCATCTGATCTTGGAAGCTAAGCAGCGCCTGGCCTGGTTAGTAATTGGATGGGAGACCACCTGGGAATACCAGGTGCTGTAGGCTTTTTTTTTTTCTCTTTTGTTCCGGCTTCCTTCAATGCTGGTTTTGAGATGTATAAGAGATGTAGGTCAATAGGAAACCAATACCTACAGCCACACCACCCTGAAAAAAACTCAATCTCGTCTGATCTTGGAAGCTAAGCAGGGCCGGTCCTGGTTAGTACTTGGATGGGAGACCACCTCGGAATACCAGGTGCTATAGGCCATTTTTTTTTTCTCTCTTGTTCCGGCTTCGTTCAATGCTGGTTTTGAGATGTATAAGTCAAGTAGGTCAGTAAGAAACCAATACCTACAGCCACACCACCCTGAACAAGCCTAATCTCAGCTGATCTTGGAAGCTAAACAGGGCCGGACCTGGTTAGTACTTGGATGGCAGACTACCTGGGAATACCAGGTGCTGTAGGCCTTTTTTTTTTTTTTCTCTTGTTCCGGCTTCCTTCAATGCTGGTTTTGAGATGTATAAGAGATGTAGGTCATTTGGAATCCAATATCTACAGCCACTCCACCCTGAACAAGCACAATCTCATCTGATCTTGGACGCTAAGCAGGGCTGGGCCTGGTTAGTACTTGGATGGGAGACCACCTGGGAATACCAGGTGCTGTAGGCCTTTTTTTTCTCTCTTGTTCCGGCTTCCTTCAATGCTGGTTTTGAGATGTATAAGAGATGTAGGTCATTAGGAAAGCAATACCTACAGCCACACCACCCTGAACAAACACAATCTCGTCTGATCTTGGAAGCTAAACAGGGCAGGGCCTGGTTAGTATTTAGATGGGAGACCACCTGGGAATACAAGACCACCTGGGAATACAAGGTGCTGTAGGCCTTTTTTTTTCTCTCCTTTTCTGGCTTCTTTTAATGCTGGTTTTCAGATGTATAAGAGATGTAGGTCATTAGGAAACAAATATCTACAGCCACTCCACCCTGAACAAGCACAATCTCATCTGATCTTGGAAGCGAAGCAGAGGCGGGCCTAGTTAGTACTTGGATTGGAGACCACCTGGGAATACCAGGTGCTGTAGGCCTTTTTTTTTCTCTCTTGTTCCGGCTTCCTTCAATGCTGGTTTTGAGATTATAGAAGATGTAGGTCAAAAAGAAACAAATAACTACAGTCACACCACCCTGAACAAACTCAATCTCGTCTGATCTTGGAAGCTAAGAAGGGCTGGGCCTGGTTAGTACTTGAATGGGAGACCACCTGGGAATACCAGGTGCTGTAGGCCTTTTTTTTTTCTCTCTTGTTCTGGCTTCCTTCAATGCTGGTTTTGAGATGTATAAGAGATGTAGGTCAATAAGAAATCAATACCTACAGCCAAATAACCATGGGAGACCACCTGGGAATACCAGGTGCTGTAGGACTTTTTCTTTTTCTCTCTTGTTCCGGCTTCCTTCAATGCTGGTTTTGAGATGTATAAGAGATGTAGGTCAATAAGAATTCAATACCTACAGCCACACCACCCTGAACAAGCCTAATCTCGTCTGATCTTGGAAGCTAAGCAATTGGGAA
>JAVHZZ010000003.1:75931217-75941217 GCA_036250195.1 Mixophyes australis
TGATCTTGGAAGCTAAACAGGGCCAGAACTGGTTAGTACTTGGATGGCAGACTATCTGGGAATACCAGGTGCTGTAGGCCATTTTTTTTTTTTCACTTGTTCCGGCTTTTTTCAATGCTGGTTTTGAGATGTATAAGAGATGTAGGTCAATAGGAAATCAATACCTACAGCCACACCACCCTGAACAAGGCTGATCTAGGAAGCTAAGCAGGGCCAGGCCTGGTTAGTACTTGGATGGCAGACTACCTGGGAATACCAGGTGCTGTAGGCCATTATTTTTTTTTCACTTGTTCCGGCTTCCTTCAATGCTGGTTTTGAGATGTATAAGAGATGTAGGTCATTTGGAATCTAATATCTACAGCCACTCCACCCTGAACAAGCACAATCTCATCAGATCTTGGAAGCTAAGCAGGGCTGGGCCTGGTCAGTACTTGGATGGGAGACCACCTGGGAAAGCAGGTGCTGTAGGCCTTTATTTTTTTCTCACTTGTTCTGGCTTCCTTCAATGCTGGTTTTGAGATGTATAAGAGATGTAGGTCAGTAAGAAACCAATATCTACAGCCAAACCACCCTAAACAAGCCTAATCTCGTCTGATCTTGGAAGCTAAGCAATTGGGAATACCAGGTGCTGTAGGCCTTTTTTTTTCTCTCTTGTTCTGGCTTCCTTCAATGCTGGTTTTGAGATGTATAAGAAATGTAGGTCAGTAGGAAACCAACACCTACAGCCACACTACCCTGAACAAGCCTAATCTCGTCTGATCTTAGAAGCTAAGCAGGGCCGGACCTGGTTAGTACTTGGATGGCAGACCACCTGGGTATACCAGGTGCTGTAGGCTTTTTTTTTTTTTTTCTCTTTTTCCGGCTTCCTTCAATGCTGGTTTTGAGATGTATAAGAGATGTAGGTCATTAGGAAACAAATATCTACAGCCACTCCACCCTGAACAAGCCCAATCTCGTCTGATCTTGGAAGCTAAGCAGGGCCGGGCGTGGTTAGTACTTGGATGGGAGACCACCTGGGAATACCAGGTGCTGTAGGCCTTTTTTTTTCTCTCTTGTTCCGGCTTCCTTCAATGCTGGTTTTGAGATTATAGGAGATGTAGGTCAAAAGGAAATAAATATCTACAGTCACACCACCTTGAACAAGCTCAATCTCGTCTGATCTTGGAAACTAAGCATAGCCGGGCCTGGTTAGTACTTGGATGGGAGACCACCTGGGAATACCAGGTGCTGTAGGCTTTTTATTTTCTCTCTTGTTCTGGCTTCCTTCAATGTTGGTATTGAGATGTATAAGAGATGTAGGTCATTAAAAAAGCAATACCTACAGCCACACCATCCTGAACAAGCCCAATTTCTTCTGATCTTGGTAGCTAAGCAGGGCTGGGCCTGGTTAGTACTTGCATGGTAGACCACCTGGGAATACCAGGTGCTGTAGGCCTTTATTTTTTTCTCTCTTGTTCCAGCTTCCTTCAATGCTGGTATTGAGATGTATAAGAGATGTAGGTCATTTGGAATCTAATATCTACAGCCACTCCACCCTGAACAAGCACAATCTCATCAGATCTTGGAAGCTAAGCAGGGCTGGGCCTGGTTAGTACTTGGATGGGAGACCACCTGGGAAAGCAGGTGCTGTAGGCCTTTATTTTTTTCTCACTTGTTCTGGCTTCCTTCAATGCTGGTTTTGAGATGTATAAGAGATGTAGGTCAGTAGGAAACCAATATCTACAGCCTCACCACCCTAAACAAGCCTAATCTCGTCTGATCTTGGAAGCTAAGCAATTGGGAATACCAGGTGCTGTAGGCCTTTTTTTTTCTCTCTTGTTCTGGCTTCCTTCAATGCTGGTTTTGAGATGTATACGAAATGTAGGTCAGTAGGAAACCAACACCTACAGCCACACCACCCTGAACAAGCCTAATCTTGTCTGATCTTAGAAGCTAAGCAGGGCTGGACCTGGTTAGTACTTGGATGGGAGACCACCTGGGAATACCAGGTGCTGTAGGCCTTTTTTTTTTCTCTTTTGTTCCGGCTTCCTTCAATGCTGGTTTTGAGATGTATAAGAGATGTAGGTCAATAGGAAAACAATACCTACAGCCACACCACACTGAACAAGGGCAATCTCGTCTGATCTTGGAAGCTAAGCAGGGACGTACCTGGTTAGTACTTGGATGGGAGACCACCTGGGAATACAAGGTGCTGTAGGCCTTTTTTTTTTCTCTCTTGTTCCGGCTTCCTTCAATGCTGGTTTTCAGATGTATAAGAGATGTAGGTCATTAGGAAGCCAATACCTACAGCCACACCACCCTGAAAAAGCCCAATCTTGTCTGATCTTGGAAGCTAAGCAGTGCCAGGCTTGGTTAGTACTTGAATGGGAGACCACCTGGGAATATCAGGTGCTGTAGGCCTTTTTTTTTTCTCTCTTGTTCTGGCTTCCTTCAATGCTGGTTTTGAGATGTATAAGAGATGTAGGTCAATAAGAAATCAATACCTACAGCCAAACCACCCTGAATACCAGGTGCTGTAGGCCTTTTTTTTTTCTCTCTTGTTCTGGCTTCCTTCAATGCTGGTTTTGAGATGTATAAGAGATGTAGGTCATTAAGAAACCAAAACCTACAGCCACACCACCCTGAACAAGCCTAATCTCGTCTGATCTTGGAAGCTAAGCAATTGGGAATACCAGGTGCTGTAGGCTTTTTTTTTTTCTCTCTTGTTCTGGCTTCCTTCAATGCTGGTTTTGAGATGTATAAGAAATGTAGGTCAGTAGGAAACCAACACCTACAGCCACACCACCCTGAACAAGCCTAATCTCGTCTGATCTTGGAAGCTAAGCAGGGTTGGATCTGGTTAGTACTTGGATGGCAGACCACATGGGTATACCAGGTGCTGTAGGCTTTTTTTTTTTTTCTCTTGTTCCGGCTTCCTTCAATGCTGGTTTTGAGATGTATAAGAGATGTAGGTCATTAGGAAACAAATATCTACAGCCGCTCCACCCTGAACAAGCACAATCTCATCTGATCTTGTAAGCTAAGCAGAGGCACGCCTGGTTAGTACTTGGATGGGAGACCACCTGGGAATACCAGGTGCTGTAGGCCTTTTTTTTTCTCTCTTGTTCCGGCTCCCTTCAATGCTGGTTTTGAGATTATAGAAGATGTAGGTGAAAAGGAAACAAATACCTACAGTCACACCACCCTGAACAAGCTCAATCTCGTCTGATCTTGGAAGCAAAGCAGGGCCGGGCCTGGTTAGTACTTGAATGGGAGACCACCTGGGAATACCAGGTGCTGTAGGCTTTTTTTTTTTCTCTCTTGTTCTGGCTTCCTTCAATGCTGGTTTTGAGATGTATAAGAGATGTAGGTCAATAAGAAATCAATACCTACAGCCAAACCACCTTGGGAGACCACCTGGGAATACCAGGTGCTGTAGGACTTTTTCTTTTTCTCTTTTGTTCCGGCTTCCTTCAATGCTGGTTTTGAGATGTATAAGAGATGTAGGTCAATAAGAAATCAATACCTACAGCCAAACCACCCTGAATACCAGGTGATGTAGGCCTTTTTTTTTCTCTCTTGTTCTGGCTTCCTTCAATGCTTGTTTTGAGATGTATAAGAGATGTAGGTCAGTAGGAAACCAATATCTACAGCCACACCACCCTGAAAGAGTCTAATCTCGTCTGATCTTGGAAGCTAAGCAATTGGGAATACCAGGTGCTGTAGGCCTTTTTTTTCTCTCTTGTTCCGGCTTCCTTCAATGCTGGTTTTGAGATGTATAAGAGATATAGGTCAATAGACAAACAATACCTACAGCCACACAACCCTGAACAAGCCCAATCTCGTCTGATCTTGGAAGCTAAGCAGGGCCGGACCTGGTTAGTACTTGGATGGAAGACCACCTGGGAATACAAGGTGCTGTAGACCTTTTTTTTTTCTCTCTTATTCCGGCTTCCTTCAATGCTGGTTTTCAGATGTATAAGAGATATAGGTCAATAAGAAATCAATACCTACAGCCAAACCACCCTGAATACCAGGTGCTGTAGGCCTTTTTTTTTCTCTCTTGTTCTGGCTTCCTTCAATGCTGGTTTTGAGATGTATAAGAGATGTAGGTCAGTAGGAAACCAATATCTACAGCCACACCACCCTGAACAAGCCTAATCTCGTCTGATCTTGGAAGCTAAGCAATTGGGAATACCAGGTGCTGTAGGCCTTTTTTTTTCTCTCTTGTTCCGGCTTCCTTCAATGCTGGTTTTGAGATGTATAAGAGATGTAGGTCAATAAGAAATCAATACCTACAGCCAAACCACCATGGGAGACCACCTGGGAATACCAGGTGCTGTAGGCCTTTTCTTTTTCTCTCTTGTTCCGGCTTCCTTCAATGCTGGTTTTGAGATGTATAAGAGATGTAGGTCAATAAGAAATCAATACCTACAGCCAAACCACCCTGAATACCAGGTGCTGTAGGCCTTTTTTTTTTCTCTCTTGTTCTGGCTTCCTTCAATGCTGGTTTTGAGATGTATAAGAAATGTAGGTCAGTAGGAAAGCAACACCTACAGCCACACCACCCTGAACAATCCTAATCTCGTCTGATCTTGGAAGCTAAGCAGGGCCAGACCTGGTTAGTACTTGGATGGCAGACCACCTGGGTATACCAGGTGCTGTAGGCTTTTTTTTTTTCTCTTGTTCCGGCTTCCTTCAATGCTGGTTTTGAGATGTATAAGAGATGTAGGTCATTAAGAAACCAAAACCTACAGCCACACCACCCTGAACAAGCCTAATCTCGTCTGATCTTGGAAGCTAAGCAATTGGGAATACCAGGTGCTGTAGGGTTTTTTTTTTTCTCTCTTGTTCTGGCTTCCTTCAATGCTGGTTTTGAGATGTATAAGAAATGTAGGTCAGTAGGAAACCAACACCTACAGCCACACCACCCTGAACAAGCCTAATCTCGTCTGATCTTGGAAGCTAAGCAGGGCCGGACCTGGTTAGTACTTGGATGGCAGACCACATGGGTATACCAGGTGCTGTAGGCTTTTTTTTTTTTTCTCTTGTTCCGGCTTCTATCAATGCTGGTTTTGAGATGTATAAGAGATGTAGGTCATTAGGAAACAAATATCTACAGCCACTCCACCCTGAACAAGCACAATCTCATCTGATCTTGTAAGCTAAGCAGAGGCACGCCTGGTTAGTACTTGGATGGGAGACCACCTGGGAATACCAGGTGCTGTAGGCCTTTTTTTTTCTCTCTTGTTCCGGCTCCCTTCAATGCTGGTTTTGAGATTATAGAAGATGTAGGTGAAAAGGACACAAATACCTACAGTCACACCACCCTGAACAAACTCAATCTCGTCTGATCTTGGAAGCAAAGCAGGGCCGGGCCTGGTTAGTACTTGAATGGGAGACCACCTGGGAATACCAGGTGCTGTAGGCTTTTTTTTTTTCTCTCTTGTTCTGGCTTCCTTCAATGCTGGTTTTGAGATGTATAAGAGATGTAGGTCAATAAGAAATCAATACCTACAGCCAAACCACCATGGGAGACCACCTGGGAATACCAGGTGCTGTAGGACTTTTTCTTTTTCTCTTTTGTTCCGGCTTCCTTCAATGCTGGTTTTGAGATGTATAAGAGATGTAGGTCAATAAGAAATCAATACCTACAGCCAAACCACCCTGAATACCAGGTGATGTAGGCCTTTTTTTTTCTCTCTTGTTCTGGCTTCCTTCAATGCTTGTTTTGAGATGTATAAGAGATGTAGGTCAGTATGAAACCAATATCTACAGCCACACCACCCTGAAAGAGTCTAATCTCGTCTGATCTTGGAAGCTAAGCAATTGGGAATACCAGGTGCTGTAGGCCTTTTTTTTTCTCTCTTGTTCCGGCTTCCTTCAATGCTGGTTTTGAGATGTATAAGAGATGTAGGTCAATAGACAAACAATACCTACAGCCACACAACCCTGAACAAGCCCAATCTCGTCTGATCTTGGAAGCTAAGCAGGGCCGGACCTGGTTAGTACTTGGATGGAAGACCACCTGGGAATACAAGGTGCTGTAGACCTTTTTTTTTTCCCTTTTGTTCCGGCTTCCTTCAATGCTGGTTTTCAGATGTATAAGAGATATAGGTCAATAAGAAATCAATACCTACAGCCAAACCACCCTGAATACCAGGTGCTGTAGGCCTTTTTTTTTCTCTCTTGTTCTGGCTTCCTTCAATGCTGGTTTTGAGATGTATAAGAGATGTAGGTCAGTAAGAAACCAATACCTACAGCCAAACCACCCTGAATACCAGGTGCTGTAGGCCTTTTTTTTTCTCTCTTGTTCCGGCTTCCTTCAATGCTGGTTTTGAGATGTATAAGAGATGTAGGTCATTAAGAGAGCCATACCTACAACCACACCACCCTGAACAAGCCCAATTTCAGCTGATCTTGGTAGCTAAGCAGGTCTGGGCCTGGTTAGTACTTGGATGGAAGACCACCTGGGAATACCAGGTGCTGTAGGCCTTTATTTTTTCTCTCTTATTCCAGCTTACTTCAATGCTGGTTTTGAGATGTATAAGAGATGTAGGTCATTATGGAACCAATACCTACAGCCACACCACCCTGAACAAGCCCAATCTCATCTGATCTTGGAAGCTAAGCAGCGCCGGGCCTGGTTAGTACTTGGATGGGAGACCACCTGGGAATACCAGGTGCTGTAGGCCATTTTTTTTTTCCCTCTTGTTCCGGCTTCGTTCAATTCTGGTTTTGAGATGTATAAGAGATGTAGGTCAATAAGAAAACCATACCTACAGCCACACCACTCTGAACAAGCCCAATCTCGTCTGATCTTGGAAGCTAAGCCGGCCCGGACCTGGTTAGTACTTGGATGGGAGACCACCTGGGAATACAAAGGCCTGTAGGCCTTTTTTTTTTCTCTCTTGTTCCGGCTTCTTTCAATGCTGGTTTTCAGATGTATAAGAGATGTAGGTCATTAGGACACCAATACCTACAGCCACACCACCCTGAAAAAGTTTAATCTCGTCTGATCTTGGAAGCTTAACAGGGCCGGACCTGATTAGTACTTGGATGGGAGACCACCTGGGAATACAAGGTGCTGTAGGCTTTTTTTTTTTCTCTCTTGTTCCGGCTTCTTTCAATGCTGGTTTTCAGATGTATAATAGATGTAGGTCATTAGGAAACCAATACCTACAGCCACACCACCCTGAAAAAGCCCAAATTCGTCTGATCTTGGAAGCTAAGCAGGGGCGGACCTGGTTAGTACTTGGATGGGACACCACCTGGGAATACCAGGTGCTGTAGGCCTTTTCTTTTTCTCTCTTGTTCTGGCTTCCTTCAATGCTGGTTTTGAGATGTATAAGAGATGTAGGTCAATAGGAAATCAATACCTACAGCCACACCACCCTGAACAAGCCTAATCTCGGCTGATCTAGGAAGCTAAGCAGGGCCAGGCCTGGTTAGTACTTGGATGGCAGACTACCTGGGAATACCAGGTGCTGTAGGCCATTTTTTTTTTCTCTCTTGTTCTGGCTTCCTTCAATGCTGGTTTTGAGATGTATAAGAAATGTAGGTCAGTAGGAAACCAACACCTACAGCCACACCACCCTGAACAAGCCTAATCTTGTCTGATCTTGGAAGCTAAGCAGGGCCGGACCTGGTTAGTACTTGGATGGCAGACCACCTGGGTATACCAGGTGCTGCAGGCTTTTTTTTTTTTTTCTCTTTTTCCGGCTTCCTTCAATGCTGGTTTTGAGATGTATAAGAGATGTAGGTCATTAGGAAACAAATATCTACAGCCACTCCACCCTGAACAAGCACAATCTCGTCTGATCTTGGAAGCTAAGCAGGGCCGGGCCTGGTTAGTACTTGGATGGGAGACCACCTGGGAATACCAGGTGCTGTAGGCCTTTTTTTTTCTCTCTTGTTTTGGCTTCCTTCAATGCTGGTTTTGAGATTATAGGAGATGTAGGTCAAAAGGAAACAACTACCTACAGTCACACCACCTTGAACTAACTCAATCTCGTCTGATCTTGGAAACTAAGCATAGCCGGGCCTGGTTAGTACTTGGATGGGAGACCACCTGGGAATACCAGGTGCTGTAGGCTTTTTTTTTTCTCTCTTGTTCTGGCTTCCTTCAATGCTGGTATTGAGATTTATAAGAGATGTAGGTCATTAAAAAAGCAATACCTACAGCGACACCACCCTGAACAAGCCCAATTTCATCTGATCTTGGTAGCTAAGCAGGGCTGGGCCTGGTTAGTACTTGCATGGGAGACCACCTGGGAATACCAGGTGCTGTAGGCCTTTATTTTTTTCTCTCTTCTTCCAGCTTCCTTCAATGCTGGTTTTGAGATGTATAAGAGATGTAGGTCTTTAGGAAACCAATACCTACAGCCACACCACCCTGAACAAGCCATATCTCATCTGATCTTGGAAGCTAAGCAGCGCCGGTCTTGGTTAGTACTTGGATGGGAGACCACCTGGGAATACCAGGTGCTGTAGGCCTTTTTTTTTTCTCTTTTGTTCCGGCTTCCTTCAATGCTGGTTTTGAGATGTATAAGAGATGTAGGTCAATAGGAAAACAATACCTACAGCCACACCACCCTGAACAAGCCCAATCTCGTCTGATCTTGGAAGCTAAGCAGGGCCGGGCCTGTTTAGTACTTGGATGGGAGACCACCTGGGAATGCCAGGTGCTGTAGGCCTTTTTTTTTTTCTCTCTTGTTCCGGCTTCCTTTAATGCTGGTTTTGAGATGTATAAGAGATGTAGGTCAATATGAAAACAATACCTACAGCCACACCACACTGAACAAGGGCAATCTCGTCTGATCTTGGAAGCTAAGCAGGGACGGACCTGGTTAGTACTTGGATGGGAGACCACCTGGGAATACAAGGTGCTGTAGGCCTTTTTTTTTTCTCTCTTGTTCCGGCTTCCTTCAATGCTGGTTTTCAGATGTATAAGAGATGTAGGTCATTAGGAAACCAATACCTACAGCCACACCACCCTGAAAAAGCCCAATCTTGTCTGATCTTGGAAGCTAAGCAGCGCCGGGCCTGGTTAGTACTTGGAAGGGAGACCACCTGGGAATACCAGATGTTGTAGGCCTTTTTTTTTTATCTCTCTTGTCCGGCTTCCTTAAATGCTGGTTTTGAGATGTATAAGAGATGTAGGTCATTAGGAAACCAATACCTACAGCCACACCACCCTGAACAAGCCTAATCTCGTCTGATCT
Organism: Mixophyes australis; assembly: GCA_036250195.1. NCBI lineage: Eukaryota > Metazoa > Chordata > Amphibia > Anura > Limnodynastidae > Mixophyes > Mixophyes australis. The sequence goes on from JAVHZZ010000003.1 coordinate 75,940,421, forward strand.
TGGAAGCTAAGCAATTGGGAATACCAGGTGCTGTAGGCTTTTTTTTTTTCTCTCTTGTTCTGGCTTCCTTCAATACTGGTTTTGAGATGTATAAGAAATGTAGGTCAGTAGGAAACCAACACCTACAACCACACCACCCTGAACAAGCCTAATCTCGTCTGATCTTGGAAGCTAAGCAGGGCCGGACCTGTATAGTACCTGGATGGCAGACCACATGGGTATACCAGGATCTGTAGGCTTTTTTTTTTTTTCTCTTGTTCCGGCTTCCTTCAATGCTGGTTTTGAGATGTATAAGAGATGTAGGTCATTAGGAAACAAATATCTACAGCCACTCCACCCTGAACAAGCACAATCTCATCTGATCTTGTAAGCTAAGCAGAGGCAGGCCTGGTTAGTACTTGCATGGGAGACCACCTGGGAATACCAGGTGCTGTAGGCCTTTTTTTTTCTCTCTTGTTCCGGCTCCCTTCAATGCTGGTTTTGAGATTATAGAAGATGTAGGTGAAAAGGAAACAAATACCTACAGTCACACCACCCTGAACAAGCTCAATCTCGTCTGATCTTGGAAGCAAAACAGGGCCGGGCCTGGTTAGTACTTGAATGGGAGACCACCTGGGAATACCAGGTGCTGTAGGCTTTTTTTTTTTCTCTCTTGTTCTGGCTTCCTTCAATGCTGGTTTTGAGATGTATAAGAGATGTAGGTCAATAAGAAATCAATACCTACAGCCAAACCACCATGGGAGACCACCTGGGAATACCAGGTGCTGTAGGACTTTTTATTTTTCTGTTTTGTTCCG
>JAVHZZ010000003.1:75946217-75986217 GCA_036250195.1 Mixophyes australis
GAAGATAAGCAGGGACGGACCTGGTTAGTACTTGGATGGCAGACCCACCTGGGTATACCAGGTGCCGTAGGCTTTTTTTTTTTCTCTCTTGTTCCGGCTTCCTTCAATGCTGCTTTTCAGATGTATAAGAGATGTAGGTCATTAGGAAACCAATACCTACAGCCACACCACCCTGAAAAAGCCCAATCTCGTCTAATCTTGGAAGCTAAGCAGGGCTGGGCTTGGTTAGTGCTTGAATAGGAGACCACCTGGGAATACCAGGTGCTGTAGGCCTTTTTTTTTTCTCTCTTGTTCTGGCTTTCTTTAATGCTGGTTTTGAGATGTATAAGAGATGTAGGTCAATAAGAAATCAATACCTACAGTAAACCACCATGGGAGACTACCTGGGAATACCAGGGGCTGTTGGCCTTTTCTTTTTCTCTCTTGTTCCGGCTTCCTTCAATGCTGGTTTTGAGATGTATAAGAGATGTAGGTCAATAAGAAATCAATACCTACAGCCAAACCTCCCTAAATACCAGGTGCTGTAGGCTTTTTTTTTTTCTCTTGTTCCGGCTTTCTTCAATGCTGGTTTTGAGATGTATAAGAGATGTAGGTCAATAGGAAATCAATACCTACAGCCACACCACCCTGAACAAGCCCAATCTCGTCTGATCTTGGAAGGTAAGCAGAGCCAGGCCTGATTTGTACTTGGATGGGAGACCACCTGGGAATACCAGATGTTGTAGGCTTTTTTTTTATCTCTCTTGTCCGGCTTCCTTCAATGCTGGTTTTGAGATGTATAAGAGATGTAGGTCATTAGGAAACCAATACCTACAGCCACACCACCCTGAACAAGCCCAATCTCGTCTGATCTTGGAATCTAAGCAGGGTCGGGCCTGGTTAGTACTTGAATGGGAGACCACCTGGGAATACCAGGTGCTGTAGGCCTTTTTTTTTATTCTCTTGTTCCGGCTTCCTTCAATGCTGGTTTTGAGATGTATAAGAGATGTAGGTCATATGGAATCCAATATCTACAGCCACTCCACCCTGAACAAGCACAATCTCATCTGATCTTGTAAGCTAAGCAATTAGGAATACCAGGTGCTGAATGCCTTTTTTTTTCTCTCTTGTTCTGGCTTCCTTCAATGCTGGTTTTGAGATGTATAAGTGATGTAGGTCAGTAGGAAACCAATACCTACAGCCACACCACCCTGAACAAGACTAATCTCAGCTGATCTTGGAAGCTAAACAGGGCCGGACCTGGTTAGTACTTGGATGGCAGACTACCTGGGAATACCAGGTGCTGTAGGCCTTTTTTTTTTTATTCTCTTGTTCCGGCTTCCTTCAATGCTGGTTTTGAGATGTATAAGAGATGTAGGTCATACAGAATCCAATACCTACAGCCACACCACCCTGAGCAAGCCCAATCTCGTCTGAACTTTTAAGCTAAGCAGGGCCGGGCCTGGTTAGTACTTGGATGGGAGACCACCTGGGAATACAAGGTGCTGTAGGCCTTTTTTTTCTCTCCTGTTCTATCTTCTTTTAATGCTGGTTTTCAGATGTATAAGAGATGTAGGTCATTAGGAAACCAATACCTACAGCCACACCACCCTGAAAAAGCCCAATCTCATCTGATCTTGTAAGCTAAGCAGGGCCGGACCTGGTTAGTACTTGGATGGTACACCACCTGGGAATACAAGGTGCTGTAGGCCTTTTCTTTTTCTCTCTTGTTAAGGCTTCCTTCAATGCTGGTTTTGAGATGTATAAGAGATGTAGGTCATTAAGAAAGCAATACCTACAGCCACACCACCCTGAACAAGCCCAATCTCAGCTGATCTTGGTAGCTAAGCAGGGCTGGGCCTGGTTAGTACTTGGATGGGAGACCACCTGGGAATACCAGGTGCTGTAGGCCTCTATTTTTTCTCTCTTGTTCTGGCTTCCTTCAATGCTGGTTTTGAGATGTATAAGAGATGTAGGTCAATAAGAAATCAATACCTACAGCCAAACCACCATGGGAGACCACCTGGGAATACCAGGTGCTGTAGGCCTTTTCTTTTTCTCTCTTGTTCCGGCTTCCTTCAATGCTGGTTTTGAGATGTATAAGAGATGTAGGTCAATAAGAAATCAATACCTACAGCCAAACCACCCTGAATACCAGGTGCTGTAGGCCTTATTTTTTTCTCTCTTTTCTGGCTTCCTTCAATGCTGGTTTTGAGATGTATAAGAGATGTAGGTCAGTAGGAAACCAATATCTACAGCCACACCACCCTGAACAAGCCTAATCTCGTCTGATCTTGGAAGCTAAACAGGGCCGGACCTGGTTAGTACTTGGATGGCAGACCACCTGGGTATACCAGGTGCTCTATGCTTTTTTTTTTTTTTCTCTTGTTCCGGCTTCCTTCAATGCTGGTTTTGAGATGTATAAGAGATGTAGGTCAATAAGAAATCAATACCTACAGCCAAACCACCCTGAATACCAGGTGATGTAGGCCTTTTTTTTTCTCTCTTGTTCTGGCTTCCTTCAATGCTTGTTTTTGAGATGTATAAGAGATGTAGGTCAGTAGGAAACCAATATCTACAGCCACACCACCCTGAAAGAGTCTAATCTCGTCTGATCTTGGAAGCTAAGCAACTGGGAATACCAGGTGCTGTAGGCCTTTTTTTTTCTCTCTTGTTCCGGCTTCCTTCAATGCTGGTTTTGAGATGTATAAGAGATGTAGGTCAATAGACAAACAATACCTACAGCCACACAACCCTGAACAAGCCCAATCTCGTCTGATCTTGGAAGCTAAGCAGGGCCGGACCTGGTTAGTACTTGGATGGAAGACCACCTGGGAATACAAGGTGCTGTAGACCTTTTTTTTTTCTCTCTTGTTCCGGCTTCCTTCAATGCTGGTTTTCAGATGTATAAGAGATATAGGTCAATAAGAAATCAATACCTACAGCCAAACCACCCTGAATACCAGGTGCTGTAGGCCTTTTTTTTCTCTCTTGTTCTGGCTTCCTTCAATGCTGGTTTTGAGATGTATAAGAGATGTAGGTCAGTAGGAAACCAATATCTACAGCCACACCACCCTGAACAAGCCTAATCTCGTCTGATCTTGGAAGCTAAGCAATTGGGAATACCAGGTGCTGTAGGCCTTTTTTTTTCTCTCTTGTTCCGGCTTCCTTCAATGCTGGTTTTGAGATGTATAAGAGATGTAGGTCATTAAGAGAGCCATACCTACAACCACACCACCCTGAACAAGCCCAATTTCAGCTGATCTTGGTAGCTAAGCAGGTCTGGGCCTGGTTAGTACTTGGATGGAAGACCACCTGGGAATACCAGGTGCTGTAGGCCTTTATTTTTTCTCTCTTATTCCAGCTTACTTCAATGATGGTTTTGAGATGTATAAGAGATGTAGGTCATTATGAAACCAATACCTACAGCCACACCACCCTGAACAAGCCCAATCTCATCTGATCTTGGAAGCTAAGCAGCGCCGGGCCTGGTTAGTACTTGGATGGGAGACCACCTGGGAATACCAGGTGCTGTAGGCCATTTTTTTTTTCCCTCTTGTTCCGGCTTCGTTCAATTCTGGTTTTGAGATGTATAAGAGATGTAGGCCAATAAGAAAACCATACCTACAGCCACACCACTCTGAACAAGCCCAATCTCGTTTGATCTTGGAAGCTAAGCCGGCCCGGACCTGGTTAGTACTTGGATGGGAGACCACCTGGGAATACAAGGGGCTGTAGGCCTTTTTTTTTTCTCTCTTGTTCCGGCTTCCTTCAATGCTGGTTTTCAGATGTATAAGAGATGTAGGTCATTAGGACACCAATACCTACAGCCACACCACCCTGAAAAAGTTTAATCTCGTCTGATCTTGGAAGCTAAACAGAGCCGGACCTGGTTAGTACTTGGATGGGAGACCACCTGGGAATACAAGGTGCTGTAGGCCTTTTTTTTTTCTCTCTTGTTCCGGCTTCTTTCAATGCTGGTTTTCAGATGTATAATAGATGTAGGTCATTAGGAAACCAATACCTACAGCCACACCACCCTGAAAAAGCCCAATCTCGTCTGATCTTGGAAGCTAAGCAGGGCCGGTCTTGGTTAGTACTTGGATGGGAGACCACCTGGGAATACCAGGTGCTGTAGGCCTTTTTTTTTTCTCTTTTGTTCCGGCTTCCTTCAATGCTGGTTTTGAGATGTATAAGAGATGTAGGTCAATAGGAAAACAATACCTACAGCTACACCACCCTGAACAAGCCCAATCTCGTCTGATCTTGGAAGCTAAGCAGGGCCGGGCCTGGTTAGTACTTGGATGGGAGACCACCTGGGAATGCCAGGTGCTGTAGGCCTTTTTTTTTTTCTCTCTTGTTCCGGCTTCCTTTAATGCTGGTTTTGAGATGTATAAGAGATGTAGGTCAATAGGAAAACAATACCTACAGCCACACCACCCTGAAAAAGCCCAATCTTGTCTGATCTTGGAAGCTAAGCAGCGCCGGGCCTGGTTAGTACTTGGAAGGGAGACCACCTGGGAATACCAGATGTTGTAGGCCTTTTTTTTTTATCTCTCTTGTCCGGCTTCCTTCAATGCTGGTTTTGAGATGTATAAGAGATGTAGGTCATTAGGAAACCAATACCTACAGCCACACCACCCTGAACAAGCCTAATCTCATCTGATCTTGGAAGCTAAACATGGCCGTCCATGGTTAGTACTTGGATGGGAGACCACCTGGGAATACCAGGTGCTGTCAGCCTTTTTTTTTCTCTTTTGTTCCGGCTTCCTTCAATGCTGGTTTTGAGATGTATAAGAGATGTAGGTCATATGGAATCCAATATCTACAGCCACTCCACCCTGAACAAGCACAATCTCATCTGATCTTGTAAGCTAAGCAATTAGGAATACCGGGTGCTGAATGCCTTTTTTTTTCTCTCTTGTTCTGGCTTCCTTCAATGCTGGTTTTGAGATGTATAAGTGATGTAGGTCAGTAGGAAACCAATACCTACAGCCACACCACCCTGAACAAGACTAATCTCAGCTGATCTTGGAAGCTAAACAGGGCCGGACCTGGTTAGTACTTGGATGGCAGACTACCTGGGAATACCAGGTGCTGTAGGCCTTTTTTTTTTTATTCTCTTGTTCCGGCTTCCTTCAATGCTGGTTTTGAGATGTATAAGAGATGTAGGTCATACAGAATCCAATACCTACAGCCACACCACCCTGAGCAAGCCCAATCTTGTCTGAACTTTTAAGCTAAGCAGGGCAGGGCCTGGTTAGTACTTGGATGGGAGACCACCTGGGAATACAAGGTGCTGTAGGCCTTTTTTTTTCTCTCCTGTTCTGGCTTCTTTTAATGCTGGTTTTAAGATGTATAAGAGATGTAGGTCATTAGGAAACCAATACCTACAGCCACACCACCCTGAAAAAGCCCAATCTCATCTGATCTTGGAAGCTAAGCAGGGCCGGACCTGGTTAGTACTTGGATGGTACACCACCTGGGAATACAAGGTGCTGTAGGCCTTTTCTTTTTCTCTCTTGTTAAGGCTTCCTTCAATGCTGGTTTTGAGATGTATAAGAGATGTAGGGCATTAAGAAAGCAATACCTACAGCCACACCACCCTGAACAAGCCCAATCTCAGCTGATCTTGGTAGCTAAGCAGGGCTGGGCCTGGTTAGTACTTGGATGGGATTCCACCTGGGAATACCAGGTGCTGTAGGCCTCTATTTTTTCTCTCTTGTTCTGGCTTCCTTCAATGCTGGTTTTGAGATGTATAAGAGATGTAGGTCAATAAGAAATCAATACCTACAGCCAAACCACCATGGGAGACCACCTGGGAATACCAGGTGCTGTAGGCCTTTTCTTTTTCTCTCTTGTTCCGGCTTCCTTCAATGCTGGTTTTGAGATGTATAAGAGATGTAGGTCAATAAGAAATCAATACCTACAGCCAAACCACCCTGAATACCAGGTGCTGTAGGCCTTATTTTTTTCTCTCTTTTCTGGCTTCCTTCAATGCTGGTTTTGAGATGTATAAGAGATGTAGGTCAGTAGGAAACCAATATCTACAGCCACACCACCCTGAACAAGCCTAATCTCGTCTGATCTTGGAAGCTAAACAGGGCCGGACCTGGTTAGTACTTGGATGGCAGACCACCTGGGTATACCAGGTGCTCTATGCTTTTTTTTTTTTTTCTCTTGTTCCGGCTTCCTTCAATGCTGGTTTTGAGATGTATAAGAGATGTAGGTCAATAAGAAATCAATACCTACAGCCAAACCACCCTGAATACCAGGTGATGTAGGCCTTTTTTTTACTCTCTTGTTCTGGCTTCCTTCAATGCTTGTTTTTGAGATGTATAAGAGATGTAGGTCAGTCGGAAACCAATATCTACAGCCACACCACCCTGAACAAGCCTAATCTCGTCTGATCTTGGAAGCTAAACAGGGCCGGACCTGGTTAGTACTTGGATGGCAGACCACCTGGGTATACCAGGTGCTCTATGCTTTTTTTTTTTTTTCTCTTGTTCCGGCTTCCTTCAATGCTGGTTTTGAGATGTATAAGAGATGTAAGTCAATAAGAAATCAATACCTACAGCCAAACCACCCTGAATACCAGGTGATGTAGGCCTTTTCTCTCTTGTTCTGGCTTCCTTCAATGCTTGTTTTTGAGATGTATAAGAGATGTAGGTCAGTCGGAAACCAATATCTACAGCCACACCACCCTGAAAGAGTCTGATCTTGGAAGCTAAGCAATTGGGAATACCAGGTGCTGTAGGCCTTTTTTTTTCTCTCTTGTTCCGGCTTCCTTCAATGCTGGTTTTGAGATGTATAAGAGATGTAGGTCAATAGACAAACAATACCTACAGCCACACAACCCTGAACAAGCCCAATCTCGTCTGATCTTGGAAGCTAAGCAGGGCCGGACCTGGTTAGTACTTGGATGGAAGACCACCTGGGAATACAAGGTGCTGTAGACCTTTTTTTTTTCTCTCTTGTTCCGGCTTCCTTCAATGCTGGTTTTCAGATGTATAAGAGATATAGGTCAATAAGAAATCAATACCTACAGCCAAACCACCCTGAATACCAGGTGCTGTAGGCCTTTTTTTTCTCTCTTGTTCTGGCTTCCTTCAATGCTGGTTTTGAGATGTATAAGAGATGTAGGTCAGTAGGAAACCAATATCTACAGCCACACCACCCTGAACAAGCCTAATCTCGTCTGATCTTGGAAGCTAAGCATTTGGGAATACCAGGTGCTGTAGGCCTTTTTTTTTCTCTCTTGTTCCGGCTTCCTTCAATGCTGGTTTTGAGATGTATAAGAGATGTAGGTCATTAAGAGAGCCATACCTACAACCACACCACCCTGAACAAGCCCAATTTCAGCTGATCTTGGTAGCTAAGCAGGTCTGGGCCTGGTTAGTACTTGGATGGAAGACCACCTGGGAATACCAGGTGCTGTAGGCCTTTATTTTTTCTCTCTTATTCCAGCTTACTTCAATGCTGGTTTTGAGATGTATAAGAGATGTAGGTCATTATGAAACCAATACCTACAGCCACACCACCCTGAACAAGCCCAATCTCATCTGATCTTGGAAGCTAAGCAGCGCCGGGCCTGGTTAGTACTTGGATGGGAGACCACCTGGGAATACCAGGTGCTGTAGGCCATTTTTTTTTTCCCTCTTGTTCCGGCTTCGTTCAATTCTGGTTTTGAGATGTATAAGAGATGTAGGCCAATAAGAAAACCATACCTACAGCCACACCACTCTGAACAAGCCCAATCTCGTCTGATCTTGGAAGCTAAGCCGGCCCGGACCTGGTTAGTACTTGGATGGGAGACCACCTGGGAATACAAGGGGCTGTAGGCCTTTTTTTTTTCTCTCTTGTTCCGGCTTCCTTCAATGCTGGTTTTCAGATGTATAAGAGATGTAGGTCATTAGGACACCAATACCTACAGCCACACCACCCTGAAAAAGTTTAATCTCGTCTGATCTTGGAAGCTAAACAGGGCCGGACCTGGTTAGTACTTGGATGGGAGACCACCTGGGAATACAAGGTGCTGTAGGCCTTTTTTTTTTCTCTCTTGTTCCGGCTTCTATCAATGCTGGTTTTCAGATGTATAATAGATGTAGGTCATTAGGAAACCAATACCTACAGCCACACCACCCTGAAAAAGCCCAATCTCGTCTGATCTTGGAAGCTAAGCAGGGCCGGTCTTGGTTAGTACTTGGATGGGAGACCACCTGGGAATACCAGGTGCTGTAGGCCCTTTTTTTTTCTCTTTTGTTCCGGCTTCCTTCAATGCTGGTTTTGAGATGTATAAGAGATGTAGGTCAATAGGAAAACAATACCTACAGCCACACCACCCTGAACAAGCCCAATCTCGTCTGATCTTGGAAGCTAAGCAGGGCCGGGCCTGGTTAGTACTTGGATGGGAGACCACCTGGGAATGCCAGGTGCTGTAGGCCTTTTTTTTTTTCTCTCTTGTTCCGGCTTCCTTTAATGCTGGTTTTGAGATGTATAAGAGATGTAGGTCAATAGGAAAACAATACCTACAGCCACACCACACTGAACAAGGGCAATCTCGTCTGATCTTGGAAGCTAAGCAGGGACGGACCTGGTTAGTACTTGGATGGGAGACCACCTGGGAATACAAGGTGCTGTAGGCCTTTTTTTTTTCTCTCTTGTTCCGGCTTCCTTCAATGCTGGTTTTCAGATGTATAAGAGATGTAGGTCATTAGGAAACCAATACCTACAGCCACACCCCCCTGAAAAAGCCCAATCTTGTCTGATCTTGGAAGCTAAGCAGCGCCGGGCCTGGTTAGTACTTGGAAGGGAGACCACCTGGGAATACCAGATGTTGTAGGCCTTTTTTTTTTTATCTCTCTTGTCCGGCTTCCTTCAATGCTGGTTTTGAGATGTATAAGAGATGTAGGTCATTAGGAAACCAATACCTACAGCCACACCACCCTGAACAAGCCTAATCTCGTCTGATCTTGGAAGCTAAGCAATTGGGAATACCAGGTGCTGTAGGCTTTTTTTTTTTCTCTCTTGTTCTGGCTTCCTTCAATACTGGTTTTGAGATGTATAAGAAATGTAGGTCAGTAGGAAACCAACACCTACAACCACACCACCCTGAACAAGCCTAATCTCGTCTGATCTTGGAAGCTAAGCAGGGCCGGACCTGGATAGTACTTGGATGGCAGACCACATGGGTATACCAGGATCTGTAGGCTTTTTTTTTTTTTTCTCTTGTTCCGGCTTCCTTCAATGCTGGTTTTGAGATGTATAAGAGATGTAGGTCATTAGGAAACAAATATCTACAGCCACTCCACCCTGAACAAGCACAATCTCATCTGATCTTGTAAGCTAAGCAGAGGCAGGCCTGGTTAGTACTTGCATGGGAGACCACCTGGGAATACCAGGTGCTGTAGGCCTTTTTTTTTCTCTCTTGTTCCGGCTCCCTTCAATGCTGGTTTTGAGATTATAGAAGATGTAGGTGAAAAGGAAACAAATACCTACAGTCACACCACCCTGAACAAGCTCAATCTCGTCTGATCTTGGAAGCAAAGCAGGGCCGGGCCTGGTTAGTACTTGAATGGGAGACCACCTGGGAATACCAGGTGCTGTAGGCTTTTTTTTTTTCTCTCTTGTTCTGGCTTCCTTCAATGCTGGTTTTGAGATGTATAAGAGATGTAGGTCAATAAGAAATCAATACCTACAGCCAAACCACCATGGGAGACCACCTGGGAATACCAGGTGCTGTAGGACTTTTTCTTTTTCTGTTTTGTTCTGGCTTCCTTCAATGCTTGTTTTGAGATGTATAAGAGATGTAGGTCAGTAGGAAACCAATATCTACAGCCACACCACCCTGAACAAGTCTAATCTCGTCTGATCTTGGAAGCTAAGCAATTGGGAATACCAGGTGCTGTAGGCATTTTTTTTTCTCTCTTGTTCCGGCTTCCTTCAATGCTGGTTTTGAGATGTATAAGAGATGTAGGTCATTAAGAAAGCAATACCTACAGCCACACCACCCTGAACAAGCCCAATTTCAGCTGATCTTGGTAGCTAAGCAGGGCTGGGCCTGGTTAGTACTTGGATGGGAAACCACCTGGGAATACCAGGTGCTGTAGGCCATTATTTTTTTCTCTCTTGTTCAAGCTTCCTTCAATGCTTGTTTTGAGATGTATAAGAGATGTAGGTCATTAGGAAACCAATACCTACAGCCACACCACCCTGAACAAGCCCAATCTCATCTGATCTTGGAAGCTAAGCAGGGCCAGGCCTGGTTAGTACTTGGATGGGAGACCACCTGGGAATACCAGGTGCTGTAGGCTATTTTTTTCTCTTTTGTTCCGGCTTCCTTCAATGCTGGTTTTGAGATGTATAAGAGATGTAGGTCAATAGGAAATCAATACCTACAGCCACACCACCCTGAAAAAGCCCAATCTCGTCTGTTCTTGGAAGCTAAGCAGGGCCGGACCTGGTTAGTACTTGGATGGGACACCACCTGGGAATACCAGGTGTTGTAGGCCTTTTCTTTTTCTCTCTTGTTCCGGCTTCCTTCAATGCTGGTTTTGAGATTATAGGAGATGTAGGTCAAAAAGAAACAAATACCTACAACCACACCACCCTGAACAAGCCCAATCTCGTCTGATCTTGGAAGCTAAGCAGGGCCGGACCTGGTTAGTACTTGGATGGGACACCACCTGGGAATACCAGGTGCTGTAGGCCTTTATTTTTTTCTCTCTTTTTCCAGCTTCCTTCAATGCTGGTTTTGAGATTATAGGAGATGTAGGTCAAAAAGAAACAAATACCTACAACCACACCACCCTGAACAAGCCCAATCTCGTCTGATCTTGGAAGCTAAGCAGGGCCGGACCTGGTTAGTACTTCAATGGGAGACCACCTGGGAATACCAGGTGCTGTAGGCCTTTATTTTTTTCTCTCTTTTTCCAGCTTCCTTCAATGCTGGTTTTGAGATGTATAAGAGATGTAGGTCTTTAAGAAACCAATACCTACAGCCACACCACCCTGAACAAGCCATATCTCATCTGATCTTGGAAGCTAAGCAGGGCCATCCATGGTTAGTACTTGGATGGGAGACCACCTGGGAATACCAGGTGCTGTCGGCCTTTTTTTTTTCTCTTTTGTTCCGGCTTCCTTCAATGCTGGTTTTGAGATGTATAACAGATGTAGGTCAATAGGAAACCAATACCTACAGCCACACCACCCTAAACAAGCCCAATCTCATCTGATCTTGGAAGCTAAGCAGGGCCGGGCCTGGTTAGTACTTTGATGGGAGACTACCTGGGAATACCAGGTGCTGTAGGCCTTTTTTTTTTTCTCTCTTGTTCTGCTTCCTTCAATGCTGGTTTTGAGATGTATAAGAGATGTAGGTCAATAGGAAAACAAAACCTACAGCCACACCACACTGAACAAGCCCAATCTCATCTGATCTTGGAAGCTAAGCAAGGACAGACCTGGTTAGTACTTGGATGGGAGACCACCTGGGAATACAAGGTGCTGTAGGCTTTTTTTTTTTCTCTCTTGTTCCGGCTTCCTTCAATGCTGGTTTTCAGATGTATAAGAGATGTAGGTCATTAGGAAACCCATACCTACAGCCACACCACCCTGAAAAAGTCCAATCTTGTCTGATCTTGGAAGCTAAGCAGGGCTGGACCTGGTTAGTACTTGGATGGGACACCACCTGGGAATACCAGGTGTTGTAGGCCTTTTCTTTTTCTCTCTTGTTCCGGCTTCGTTCAATGCTGGTTTTCAGATGTATAAGAGATGTAGGTCAATAGGAAATCAAAACCTACAGCCACGCCACCCTGAACAAGCCTAATCTCAGCTGATTTAGGAAGCTAAGCAGGGCCGGGCCTGGTTAGTACTTGGATGGCAGACTACCTGGGAATACCAGGTGTTGTAGGCCTTTTTTTTTTTTTTCTCTTGTTCCGGCTTCCTTCAATGCTGGTTTTGAGATGTATAAGAGATGTAGGTCATTAGGAAACAAATATCTACAGCCACTCCACCCTGAACAAGCACAATCTCATCAGATCTTGGAAGCTAAGCAGGGCTGGGCCTGGTTAGTAATTGGATGGGAGACCACCTGGGAATACCAGGTGCTGTAGGCCTTTATTTTTTTCTCTCTTGTTCTGGCTTCCTTCAATGCTGGTTTTGAGATGTATAAGAGATGTAGGTCAGTAGGAAACCAATATCTACAGCCACACCACCCTGAACAAGCCTAATCTCGTCTGATCTTGGAAGCTAAGCAATTGGGAATACCAGGTGCTGTAGGCCTTTTTTTTTTTCTCTCTTGTTCTGGCTTCCTTCAATGCTGGTTTTGAGATGTATAAGAAAAGTAGGTCAGTAGGAAACCAACACCTACAGCCACACCACCCTGAACAAGACTAATCTCGTCTGATCTTGGAAGATAAGCAGGGACGGACCTGGTTAGTACTTGGATGGCAGACCCAACTGGGTATACCAGGTGCTGTAGGCTTTTTTTTTTTTTCTCTTTTTCCGGCTTCCTTCAATGCTGGTTTTGAGATGTATAAGAGATGTAGGTCATTAGGAAACAAATATCTACAGCCACTCCACCCTGAACAAGCACAATCTCGTCTGATCTTGTAAGCTAAGCAGGGCCGGGCCTGGTTAGTACTTGGATGGGAGACCACCTGGGAATACCAGGCCTTTATTTTTTTCTCTCTTTTTCCAGCTTCCTTCAATGCTGGTTTTGAGATGTATAAGAGATGTAGGTCTTTAGGAAACCAACACCTACAGCCACACCACCCTGAACAAGCCATATCTCATCTGATCTTGGAAGCTAAGCATGGCCGTCCATGGTTAGTACTTGGATGGGAGACCACCTGGGAATACCAGGTGCTGTCAGCCTTTTTTTTTTCTCTTTTGTTCCGGCTTCCTTCAATGCTGGTTTTGAGATGTATAACAGATGTAGGTCAATAGGAAACCAATACCTACAGCCACACCACCCTAAACAAGCCCAATCTCGTCTGATCTTGGAAGCTAAGCAGGGCCGGGCCTGGTTAGTACTTGGATGGAAGACCACCTGGGAATACCAGGTGCTGTAGGCCTTTTTTTTTTTCTCTCTTGTTCTGGCTTCCTTCAATGCTGGTTTTGAGATGTATAAGAGATGTAGGTCAATAGGAAAACAATACCTACAGCCACACCACACTGAACAAGCCCAATCTCGTCTGATCTTGGAAGCTAAGCAAGGACGGACCTGGTTAGTACTTGGATGGGAGACCACCTGGGAATACAAGGTGCAGTAGGCTTTTTTTTTTCTCTCTTGTTCCGGCTTCCTTCAATGCTGCTTTTCAGATGTATAAGAGATGTAGGTCATTAGGAAACCAATACCTACAGCCACACCACCCTGAAAAAGCCCAATCTCGTCTGAACTTGGAAGCTAAGCAGGGCTGGGCTTGGTTAGTGCTTGAATAAGAGGCCACCTGGGAATACCAGGTGCTGTAGGCCTTTTTTTTTTCTCTCTTGTTCTGGCTTTCTTCAATGCTGGATTTGAGATGTATAAGAGATGTAGGTCAATAAGAAATCAATACCTACAGTAAACCACCATGGGAGACCACCTGGGAATACCAGGGGCTGTTGGCCTTTTCTTTTTCTCTCTTGTTCCGGCTTCCTTCAATGCTGGTTTTGAGATGTATAAGAGATGTAGGTCAATAAGAAATCAATACCTACAGCCAAACCTCCCTAAATACCAGGTGCTGTAGGCTTTTTTTTTTTCTCTTGTTCCGGCTTTCTTCAATGCTGGTTTTGAGATGTATAAGAGATGTAGGTCATTTGGAAACCAATAGCTACAGCCACACCACCCTGAACAAGCACAATCTCGTCTGATCTTGGAAGCTAAGCAGGGCCGGGCCTGGTTAGTACTTGGATGGGAGACCACCTGTGAATACAAGGTGCTGTAGGCCTTTTTTTTTTCTCTCCTGTTCCGGCTTCTTTTAATGCTGGTTTTCAGATGTATAAGAGATGTAGGTCATTAGGAAACCAATACCTACAGCTACACCACCCTGAAAAAGCCCAATCTCATCTGATCTTGGAAGCTAAGCAGGGCCGTACCTGGTTAGTACTTGGATGGGTGACCACCTGGGAATACCAGGTGCTGTAGGCCTATTTTTTTTTTCTCTTGTTCCGGCTTTCTTCAATGCTGGTTTTTAGATGTATAAGAGATGTAGGTCAATAGTAAAACAATACCTACAGCCACACCACCCTGAACAAGCCCAATCTCTTCTGATCTTGGAAGCTAAGCAGGGCCAGGCCTGGTTAGTACTTGGATCGGAGACCACCTGGGAATACCAGTTGCTTTAGGTCTATTTTTTTTCTCTCTTGTTCCAAATTCCTTCAATGCTGGTTTTCAGATGTATAAGTGATGTAGGTCTTTAGGAATCCAATACCTACAGCCACACCACCCTAAAAAAGCCCAATCTCATCTGATCTTGGAAGCTAAACAGGGCCAGACCTGGTTAGTACTTTGATGGGGGACCACCTGGGAATACCAGGTGCTGTAGGCCTTTTTTTTTTTTCTCTTGTTCCGGCTTCCTTCAATGCTGGTTTTTAGATGTATAAGAGATGTAGGTCAATAGGAAAACAATACCTACAGCCACACCACCCTGAACAAGCCCAATCTCGTCTAAACTTTTAAGCTAAGCAGGGCCGGGCCTGGTTAGTACTTGGATGGGAGACCACCTGGGAATACAAGGTGCTGTAGGCCTTTTTTTTTCTCTCCTGTTCCGGCTTCTTTTAATGCTGGTTTTCAGATGTATAAGAGATGTAGGTCATTAGGAAACCAATACCTACAACCACACCACCCTGAAAAAGCCCAATCTCATCTGATCTTGGAAGCTAAGCAGGGCCTGACCTGTTTAGTACTTGGATGGGACACCACCTGGGAATACCAGGTGCTGTAGACCTTTTATTTTTCTCTCTCGTTCCGGCTTCCTTCAATGCTGGTTTTGAGATGTATAAGAGATGTAGGTCAATAGGAAATCACTACCTACAGCCACACCACCCTGAACAAGCCCAATCTCGTCTGATCTTGGAAGGTAAGCAGAGCCAGGCCTGATTAGTACTTGGATGGGAGACCACCTGGGAATACCAGATGTTGTAGGCTTCTTTTTTTATCTCTCTTGTCCGGCTTCCTTCAATGCTGGTTTTGAGATGTATAAGAGATGTAGGTCATTAGAAAACCAATACCTACAGCCACACCACCCTGAACAAGCCCAATCTCGTCTGATCTTGGAATCTAAGCAGGGTCGGGCCTGGTTAGTACTTGAATGGGAGACCACCTGGGAATACCAGGTGCTGTAGGCCTTTTTTTTTATTCTCTTGTTCCGGCTTCCTTCAATGCTGGTTTTGAGATGTATAAGAGATGTAGGTCATATGGAATCCAATATCTACAGCCACTCCACCCTGAACAAGCACAATCTCATCTGATCTTGTAAGCTAAGCAATTAGGAATACCAGGTGCTGAATGCCTTTTTTTTTCTCTCTTGTTCTGGCTTCCTTCAATGCTGGTTTTGAGATGTATAAGTGATGTAGGTCAGTAGGAAACCAATACCTACAGCCACACCACCCTGAGCAAGCCCAATCTCATCTGAACTTTTAAGCTAAGCAGGGCCAGGCCTGGTTAGTACTTGGATGGGAGACCACCTGGGAATACAAGGTGCTGTAGGCCTTTTTTTTTCTCTCCTGTTCTGGCTTCTTTTAATGCTGGTTTTCAGATGTATAAGAGATGTAGGTCATTAGGAAACCAATACCTACAGCTACACCACCCTGAAAAAGCCCAATCTCATCTGATCTTGGAAGCTAAGCAGGGCCGGACCTGGTTAGTACTTGGATGGTACACCACCTGGGAATACCAGGTGCTGTAGGCCTTTTCTTTTTCTCTCTTGTTAAGGCTTCCTTCAATGCTGGTTTTGAGATGTATAAGAGATGTAGGTCATTAAGAAAGCAATACCTACAGCCACACCACCCTGAACAAGCCCAATCTCAGCTGATCTTGGTAGCTAAGCAGGGCTGGGCCTGGTTAGTACTTGGATGGGAGACCACCTGGGAATACCAGGTGCTGTAGGCCTCTATTTATTCTCTCTTGTTCTGGCTTCCTTCAATGCTGGTTTTGAGATGTATAAGAGATGTAGGTCAATAAGAAATCAATACCTACAGCCAAACCACCATGGGAGACCACCTGGGAATACCAGGTGCTGTAGGCCTTTTCTTTTTCTCTCTTGTTCCGGCTTCCTTCAATGCTGGTTTTGAGATGTATAAGAGATGTAGGTCAATAAGAAATCAATACCTACAGCCAAACCACCCTGAATACCAGGTGCTGTAGGCCTTATTTTTTTCTCTCTTTTCTGGCTTCCTTCAATGCTGGTTTTGAGATGTATAAGAGATGTAGGTCAGTAGGAAACCAATATCTACAGCCACACCACCCTGAACAAGCCTAATCTCGTCTGATCTTGGAAGCTAAACAGGGCCGGACCTGGTTAGTACTTGGATGGCAGACCACCTGGGTATACCAGGTGCTCTAGGCTTTTTTTTTTTATCTCTTGTTCCGGCTTCCTTCAATGCTGGTTTTGAGATGTATAAGAGATGTAGGGCATTAGGAAACAAATATCTACAGCTACTCCACCCTGAACAAGCTCAATCTCATCTGATCTTGTAAGCTAAGCAGTGCTGGGCCTGGTTAGTACTTGGATGGGAGACCACCTTGGAATACCAGGTGCTGTAGGCCTTTTTTTTTTCTCTCTTGTTCCGGCTTCCTTCAATGCTGGTTTTCAGATGTATAAGAGATGTAGGTTATTAGTAAACCAATACCTACAGCCACACCACCCTGAAAAAGTCCAATCTCGTCTGATCTTGGAAGCTAAGCAGGGCTGGACCTGGTTAGTACTTGGATGGGAGACCACCTGGGAATACAAGGTGCTGTAAGCCTTTTTTTTTTTCTCTCTTGTTCCGGCTTCCTTCAATGCTGGTTTTCAGATGTATAATAGATGTAGGTAAATAGGAAATCAATACCTACAGCCACACCACCCTGAACAAGCCTAATCTCGGCTGATCTAGGAAGCTAAGCAGGGCCAGGCCTGGTTAGTACTTGGATGGCAGACTACCTGGGAATACCAGGTGCTGTAGGCCTTTTTTTTTTTTTCTCTTGTTCCGGCTTCCTTCAATGCTGGTTTTGAGATTTATAAGAGATGTAGGTCATTTGGAATCCAATATCTACAGCCACTCCACCCTGAACAAGCACAATCTCATCTGATCTTGGAAGTTAAGCAGGGCTGGGCCTGGTTAGTACTTGGATGGGAGACCACCTGGGAATACCAGGTGCTGTAGGCCTTTATTTTTTTTCTCTCTTGTTCTGGCTTCCTTCAATGCTGGTTTTGAGATGTATAAGAGATGTAGGTCAATAGGAAACCAATATCTACAGCCACACCACCCTGAACAAGCCTAATCTCGTCTGATCTTGGAAGCTAAGCAATTGGGAATACCAGGTGCTGCAGGCCTTTTTTTTTTTCTCTTTTGTTCTGGCTTCCTTCAATGCTGGTTTTGAGATGTATAAGAGATGTAGGTCATTTGGAACCCAATATCTACAGCCACTCCACCCTGAACAAGCACAATCTCATCTGATCTTGGAAGTTAAGCAGGGCTGGGCCTGGTTAGTACTTGGATGGGAGACCACCTGGGAATACCAGGTGCTGTAGGCCTTTATTTTTTTTCTCTCTTGTTCTGGCTTCCTTCAATGCTGGTTTTGAGATGTATAAGAGATGTAGGTCAGTAGGAAACCAATACCTACAGCCACACCACCCTGAACAAGCCTAATCTCGTCTGATCTTGGAAGCTAAGCAGGGCCGGACCTGGTTAGTACTTGGATGGCAGACCACCTGGGTATACCAGGTGATGTAGGCTTTTTTTTTTTTTTCTCTTGTTCCGGCTTCCTTCAATGCTGGTTTTGAGATGTATAAGAGATGTAGGTCATTAGGAAACAAATATCTAAAGCCACTCCACCCTGAACAAGCACAATCTTGTCTGATTTTGTAAGCTAAGCAGGGCCGGGCCTGGTTAGTACTTGGATGGGAGACCACCTGGAAATACCAGGTGCTGTAGGCCTTTTTTTTCTCTCTTGTTCCGGCTTCCTTCAATGCTGGTTTTGAGATTATAGGAGATGTAGGTCAAAAGGAAACAAATACCTACAGTCACACCACCCTTAACAAGCTCAATCTCGTCTGATCTTGGAAACTAAGCATAGCCGGGCCTGGTTAGTACTTGAGTGGGAGACCACCTGCGAATACCAGGTGCTGTAGGCTTTTTTTTTTCTCTCTTTTGTTCTGGCTTCCTTCAATGCTGGTTTTGAGATGTATAAGAAATGTAGGTCAGTAGGAAACCAATACCTACAGCCACACCACCCTGAAAAAGCCCAATCTCGTCTGATCTTGGAAGCTAAGCAGGGCCGGACCTGGTTAGTACTTGGATGGTACACCACCTGGGAATACCAGGTGCTGTAGGCCTTTTCTTTTTCTCTCTTGTTCCGGCTTCCTTCAATGCTGGTTTTGAGATGTATAAGAGATGTAGGTCATTAAGAAAGCAATACCTACAGCCACACCACCCTGAACAAGCCCAATCTCAGCTGATCTTGGTAGCTAAGCAGGGCTGGGCCTGGTTAGTACTTGGATGGGAGACCACCTGGGAATACCAGGTGCTGTAGGCCTCTATTTTTTCTCTCTTGTTCTGGCTTCCTTCAATGCTGGTTTTGAGATGTATAAGAGATGTAGGTCAATAAGAAATCAATACCTACAGCCAAACCACCATGGGAGACCACCTGGGAATACCAGGTGCTGTAGGCCTTTTCTTTTTCTTTCTTGTTCCGGCTTCCTTCAATGCTGGTTTTGAGATGTATAAGAGATGTAGGTCAATAAGAAATCAATACCTACAGCCAAACCACCCTGAATACCAGGTGCTGTAGGCCTTATTTTTTTCTCTCTTGTTCTGGCTTCCTTCAATGCTGGTTTTGAGATGTATAAGAGATGTAGGTCAGTAGGAAACCAATATCTACAGCCACACCACCCTGAACAAGCCTAATCTCGTCTGATCTTGGAAGCTAAACAGGGCCGGACCTGGTTAGTACTTGGATGGCAGACCACCTGGGTATACCAGGTGCTCTAGGCATTTTTTTTTTTTTCTCTTGTTCCGGCTTCCTTCAATGCTGGTTTTGAGATGTATAAGAGATGTAGGGCATTAGGAAACAAATATCTACAGCTACTCCACCCTGAACAAGCTCAATCTCATCTGATCTTGTAAGCTAAGCAGGGCTCTGCCTGGTTAGTACTTGGATGGGAGATCACCTTGGAATACAAGGTGCTGTAGGCTTTTTTTTTTTCTCTCTTGTTCCGGCTTCCTTCAATGCTGGTTTTCAGATGTATAAGAGATGTAGGTTATTAGTAAACCAATACCTACAGCCACACCACCCTGAAAAAGTCCAATCTCGTCTGATCTTGGAAGCTAAGCAGGGCCGGACCTGGTTAGTACTTGGATGGGAGACCACCTGGGAATACAAGGTGCTGTAAGCCTTTTTTTTTTCTCTCTTGTTCCGGCTTCCTTCAATGCTGGTTTTCAGATGTATAATAGATGTAGGTAAATAGGAAATCAATACCTACAGCCACACCACCCTGAACAAGCCTAATCTCGGCTGATCTAGGAAGCTAAGCAGGGCAAGGCCTGGTTAGTACTTGGATGGCAGACTACCTGGGAATACCAGGTGCTGTAGGCCTTTTTTTTTTTTTCTCTTGTTCCGGCTTCCTTCAATGCTGGTTTTGAGATTTATAAGAGATGTAGGTCATTTGGAATTCAATATCTACAGCCACTCCACCCTGAACAAGCACAATCTCATCTGATCTTGGAAGCTAAGCAGGGCTGGGCCTGGTTAGTACTTGGATGGGAGACCACCTGGGAATACCAGGTGCTGTAGGCCTTTATTTTTTTTCTCTCTTGTTCTGGCTTCCTTCAATGCTGGTTTTGAGATGTATAAGAGATGTAGGTCAGTAGGAAACCAATATCTACAGCCACACCACCCTGAACAAGCCTAATCTCGTCTGATCTTGGAAGCTAAGCAATTGGGAATACCAGGTGCTGTAGGCCTTTTTTTTTCTCTCTTGTTCCGGCTTCCTTCAATGCTGGTTTTGAGATTATAGGAGATGTAGGTGAAAAGGAAACAAATACCTACAGTCACACCACCCTGAACAAGCTCAATCTCGTCTGATCTTGGAAACTAAGCATAGCCGGGCCTGGTTGGTACTTGGGTGGGAGACCACCTGCGAATACCAGGTGCTGTAGGCTTTTTTTTTTCTCTCTTGTTCTGGCTTCCTTCAATGCTGGTTTTGAGATGTAAAAGAGATGTAGGTATTTAGGACACCAATACCTACAGCCACAACACCCTGAACAAGCCCAATCTCATCTGATCTTGGAAGCTAAGCATGGCCGTCCATGGTTAGTACTTGGATGGGAGACCACCTGGGAATACCAGGTGCTGTCAGCCTTTTTTTTTTCTCTTTTGTTCCGGCTTCCTTCAATGCTGGTTTTGAGATGTATAACAGATGTAGGTCAATAGGAAACCAATACCTACAGCCACACCACCCTGAACAAGCTCAATCTCGTCTGATCTTGGAAACTAAGCATAGCCGGGCCTGGTTGGTACTTGGATGGGAGACCACCTGGGAATACAAGGTGCTGTAGGCTTTTTTTTTTTCTCTCTTGTTCCGGCTTCCTTCAATGCTGCTTTTCAGATGTATAAGAGATGTAGGTCATTAGGAAACCAATACCTACAGCCACACCACCCTGAAAAAGCCCAATCTCGTCTGATCTTGGAAGCTAAGCAGGGCTGGGCTTGGTTAGTGCTTGAATAGGAGACCACCTGGGAATACCAGGTGCTGTAGGCCTTTTTTTTTTCTCTCTTGTTCTGGCTTCCTTCAATGCTGGTTTTGAGATGTATAAGAGATGTAGGTCAGTAGGAAACCAATATCTACAGCCACACCACCCTGAACAAGCCTAATCTCGTCTGATCTTGGAAGCTAAACAGGGCCGGACCTGGTTAGTACTTGGATGGCAGACCACCTGGGTATACCAGGTGCTCTAGGCTTTTTTTTTTTTTTCTCTTGTTCCGGCTTCCTTCAATGCTGGTTTTGAGATGTATAAGAGATGTAGGGCATTAGGAAACAAATATCTACAGCTACTCCACCCTGAACAAGCTCAATCTCATCTGATCTTGTAAGCTAAGCAGTGCTGGGCCTGGTTAGTACTTGGATGGGAGACTAAGCAATTGGGAATACCAGGTGCTGCAGGCCTTTTTTTTTTTCTCTTTTGTTCTGGCTTCCTTCAATGCTGGTTTTGAGATGTATAAGAGATGTAGGTCATTTGGAACCCAATATCTACAGCCACTCCACCCTGAACAAGCACAATCTCATCTGATCTTGGAAGTTAAGCAGGGCTGGGCCTGGTTAGTACTTGGATGGGAGACCACCTGGGAATACCAGGTGCTGTAGGCCTTTTTTTTTTTCTCTCTTGTTCTGGCTTCCTTCAATGCTGGTTTTGAGATGTATAAGAGATGTAGGTCAGTAGGAAACCAATACCTACAGCCACACCACCCTGAACAAGCCTAATCTCGTCTGATCTTGGAAGCTAAACAGGGCCGGACCTGGTTAGTACTTGGATGGCAGACCACCTGGGTATACCAGGTGCTCTAGGCATTTTTTTTTTTTTCTCTTGTTCCGGCTTCCTTCAATGCTGGTTTTGAGATGTATAAGAGATGTAGGGCATTAGGAAACAAATATCTACAGCTACTCCACCCTGAACAAGCTCAATCTCATCTGATCTTGTAAGCTAAGCAGGGCTGGGCCTGGTTAGTACTTGGATGGGAGATCACCTTGGAATACAAGGTGCTGTAGGCTTTTTTTTTTTCTCTCTTGTTCCGGCTTCCTTCAATGCTGGTTTTCAGATGTATAAGAGATGTAGGTTATTAGTAAACCAATACCTACAGCCACACCACCCTGAAAAAGTCCAATCTCGTCTGATCTTGGAAGCTAAGCAGGGCCGGACCTGGTTAGTACTTGGATGGGAGACCACCTGGGAATACAAGGTGCTGTAAGCCTTTTTTTTTTCTCTCTTGTTCCGGCTTCCTTCAATGCTGGTTTTCAGATGTATAATAGATGTAGGTAAATAGGAAATCAATACCTACAGCCACACCACCCTGAACAAGCCTAATCTCGGCTGATCTAGGAAGCTAAGCAGGGCAAGGCCTGGTTAGTACTTGGATAGCAGACTACCTGGGAATACCAGGTGCTGTAGGCCTTTTTTTTTTTTTCTCTTGTTCCGGCTTCCTTCAATGCTGGTTTTGAGATTTATAAGAGATGTAGGTCATTTGGAATTCAATATCTACAGCCACTCCACCCTGAACAAGCACAATCTCATATGATCTTGGAAGCTAAGCAGGGCTGGGCCTGGTTAGTACTTGGATGGGAGACCACCTGGGAATACCAGGTGCTGTAGGCCTTTATTTTTTTTCTCTCTTGTTCTGGCTTCCTTCAATGCTGGTTTTGAGATGTATAAGAGATGTAGGTCAGTAGGAAACCAATATCTACAGCCACACCACCCTGAACAAGCCTAATCTCGTCTGATCTTGGAAGCTAAGCAATTGGGAATACCAGGTGCTGTAGGCCTTTTTTTTTCTCTCTTGTTCCGGCTTCCTTCAATGCTGGTTTTGAGATTATAGGAGATGTAGGTGAAAAGGAAACAAATGCCTACAGTCACACCACCCTGAACAAGCTCAATCTCGTCTGATCTTGGAAACTAAGCATAGCCGGGCCTGGTTGGTACTTGGGTGGGAGACCACCTGCGAATACCAGGTGCTGTAGGCTTTTTTTTTTCTCTCTTGTTCTGGCTTCCTTCAATGCTGGTTTTGAGATGTAAAAGAGATGTAGGTATTTAGGACACCAATACCTACAGCCACAACACCCTGAACAAGCCCAATCTCGTCTGATCTTGGAAGCTAAGCATGGCCGTCCATGGTTAGTACTTGGATGGGAGACCACCTGGGAATACCAGGTGCTGTCAGCCTTTTTTTTTTCTCTTTTGTTCCGGCTTCCTTCAATGCTGGTTTTGAGATGTATAACAGATGTAGGTCAATAGGAAACCAATACCTACAGCCACACCACCCTGAACAAGCTCAATCTCGTCTGATCTTGGAAACTAAGCATAGCCGGGCCTGGTTGGTACTTGGATGGGAGACCACCTGGGAATACAAGGTGCTGTAGGCCTTTTTTTTTTCTCTCTTGTTCCGGCTTCCTTCAATGCTGCTTTTCAGATGTATAAGAGATGTAGGTCATTAGGAAACCAATACCTACAGCCACACCACCCTGAAAAAGCCCAATCTCGTCTGATCTTGGAAGCTAAGCAGGGCTGGGCTTGGTTAGTGCTTGAATAGGAGACCACCTGGGAATACCAGGTGCTGTAGGCCTTTTTTTTTTCTCTCTTGTTCTGGCTTCCTTCAATGCTGGTTTTGAGATGTATAAGAGATGTAGGTCAATAATAAATCAATACCTACAGCCAAACCACCATGGGAGACCACCTGGGAATACCAGGTGCTGTAGGCCTTTTCTTTTTCTCTCTTGTTCCGGCTTCCTTCAATGCTGGTTTTGAGATGTATAAGAGATGTAGGTCAATAAGAAATCAATACCTACAGCCAAACCACCCTGAATACCAGGTGCTGTAGGCCTTTTTTTTTTTCTCTCTTGTTCTGGCTTCCTTCAATGCTGGTTTTGAGATGTATAAGAAATGTAGGTCAGTAGGAAAGCAACACCTACAGCCACACCACCCTGAACAAGCCTAATCTCGTCTGATCTTGGAAGCTAAGCAGGGCCAGACTTGGTTAGTACTTGGATGGCAGACCACCTGGTTATACCAGGTGCTCTAGGCTTTTTTTTTTTTCTCTTGTTCCGGCTTCCTTCAATGCTGGTTTTGAGATGTATAAGAGATGTAGGTCATTTGGAAACCAATACCTACAGCCACACCACCCTGAACAAGCACAATCTCGTCTGATCTTGGAAGCTAAGCAGGGCCGGGCCTGGTTAGTTCTTGGATGGGAGACCACCTGGGAATACAAGATGCTGTAGGCCTTTTTTCTTTCTCTCTTGTTCCAGGTTCCTTCAATGCTGGTTTTTAGATGTATAAGAGATGTAAGTCATTAGAAAAACAATACCTACAGCCACACCACACTAAAAAAAGCACAATCTCATCTGATCTTGGAAGCTAAGCAGGGCCAGACCTGGTTAGTACTTGGATGGAAGTCCACCTGGCAATACCAGGTGCTGTAGGCCTTTTTTTTTTATCTCTCTTGTTCCGGATTCCTACAATGCTGGTTTTAAGATGTAAAAGAGATGTAGGTCATTAGGAAAACAATACCTACAGCCACAGCACCCTGAACAAGTCCAATCTCGTCTGATCTTGAAAGATAAGCAGGGTTGGGCCTGGTTAGTACTTGGATGGGAGACCACCTGGGAATAACAGGTGCTGTTGGCCTTTTTTTTTTCTCTCTTTTTCCGGCTTCCTTCAATGCTGGTTTTCAGATGTATAAGAGATGTAGCTCATTAGGAAACCAATACCTACAGCCACACCACCCTAAAAAAAGTGCAATCTCGTCTGATCTTGGAAGTTAAGCAGGGCCAGACCTGGTTAGTACTTGGATGGGAGACCACCTGGGAATACC
This sequence comes from Mixophyes australis, assembly GCA_036250195.1. Classification (NCBI taxonomy): domain Eukaryota; kingdom Metazoa; phylum Chordata; class Amphibia; order Anura; family Limnodynastidae; genus Mixophyes; species Mixophyes australis. Next base: position 75,970,960 of record JAVHZZ010000003.1, read on the forward strand.
AGGTGCTGTAGGCCATTTATTTTTCTTTCTTGTTCCGGCTTCCTTCAATGCTGGTTTTGAGATGTATAAGAGATGTAGGTCATTAAAAAACCAATATCTACAGCCACTCCACCTTGAACAAGCACAATCTCCTCTGATCTTTGAAGCTAAGCAGGGCTGGGCCTGGTTAGTACTTGGATGGGAGACCACCTGTTAATACCAGGTGCTGTAGGCCTTTTTTTTTATCTCTCTTGTTCCGGCTTCCTTCAATGCTGGTTTTGAGATGTATAAGAGATGTAGGTCATTAGAAAAGCAATACCTACAGCCACACCACCCTGAACAAGCCCAATCTCGTCTGATCTTAAAAGCTAAGCAGGGTCGGGCCTGGTTAGTGCTTGGATGGGAGACCACCTGGAAATACCAGGTGCTGTAGGCTATTTTTTTTTCTCTCTTGTTCCGGCTTCCTTCAATGCTGGTTTTCAGATGTATAAGATATGTAGATCATTAGGAAACCAATACCTACAGCCACACCACCCTAAAAAAAGTGCAATCTCATCTGATCTTGGAAGCTAAGCAGTGTCAGACCTGGTTAGTACTTGGATGGGAGACCACCTGGGAATACCAGGTGCTGTAGGCCTTTTTTTTTTCTCTCTTGTTCCGGCTTCCTTCAATGCTGGTTTTGAGATTATAAGAGATGTAGATCAATAGAAAACCAATACCTACAGCCACACCACTCTGAACAAGCCCAATCTCGTCTGATCTTGGAAGCTAAGCAGTGCCGGACCTAGTTAGTACTTTGAAGGGAGACCACCTGGGAATACCAGGTTCTGTAGGCCTTTTTTTTTCTCTCTTGTTCCGGCTTCCTTCAATGCTGGTTTTGAGATGTATAAGAGATGTAGGTCAATGGGACACCAATACCTACGGCCGCACCACCCTGGACAAGCCCAATCTCGTTTGATCTTGGAAGCTAAGCAGCGCCAGGCCTGGTTAGTACTTGAATGGGAGACCACCTGGGAATACCAGGTGCTGTAGGCTTTTTTTTTTCACTCTTGTTCCGGCTTCCTTCAATGCTGGTTTTTAGATGTATAAGAGATGTAGGTCAATAGGAAAACAATACCTACAGCTACACCACCCTGAACAAGCCCAATCTGGTCTAATCTTGGAAGCTAAGCAGGGCCAGGCCTGGTTAGTATTTGGATCAGAGACCACCTGAGAATACCAGGTGCTGTAGGCCTTTTTTTTTTCCTCTCTTGTTCCGGCTTCCTTCAATGCTGGTTTTGAGATGTATAAGAGATGTAGGTCATTAAGAAACCAAAACCTACAGCCACTCCACCCTGAACAACCACAATCTCGTCTGATCTTGGAAATTAAGCAGGGCCATGCCTGGTTAGTACTTGGATGGGAGACCACCTGGGAATACCAGGTGCTGTAGGCCTTTTTTTTTTTTCTCTCTTGTTCCGGCTTCCTTCAATGCTGGTTTTGAGATGTATAAGAGATGTAGGTCAATAATAAATCAATACCTACAGCCAAACCACCATGGGAGACCACCTGGGAATACCAGGTGCTGTAGGCCTTTTTTTTTTCTCTCTTGTTCTGGCTTCCTTCAATGCTGGTTTTGAGATGTATAAGAGATGTAGGTCAATAATAAATCAATACCTACAGCCAAACCACCATGGGAGACCACCTGGGAATACCAGGTGCTGTAGGCCTTTTCTTTTTCTCTCTTGTTCCGGCTTCCTTCAATGCTGGTTTTGAGATGTATAAGAGATGTAGGTCAATAAGAAATCAATACCTACAGCCAAACCACCCTGAATACCAGGTGCTGTAGGCCTTTTTTTTTTTCTCTCTTGTTCTGGCTTCCTTCAATGCTGGTTTTGAGATGTATAAGAAATGTAGGTCAGTAGGAAAGCAACACCTACAGCCACACCACCCTGAACAAGCCTAATCTCGTCTGATCTTGGAAGCTAAGCAGGGCCAGACTTGGTTAGTACTTGGATGGCAGACCACCTGGTTATACCAGGTGCTCTAGGCTTTTTTTTTTTTCTCTTGTTCCGGCTTCCTTCAATGCTGGTTTTGAGATGTATAAGAGATGTAGGTCATTTGGAAACCAATACCTACAGCCACACCACCCTGAACAAGCACAATCTCGTCTGATCTTGGAAGCTAAGCAGGGCCGGGCCTGGTTAGTTCTTGGATGGGAGACCACCTGGGAATACAAGATGCTGTAGGCCTTTTTTCTTTCTCTCTTGTTCCAGGTTCCTTCAATGCTGGTTTTTAGATGTATAAGAGATGTAGGTCAATATGAAAACAATACCTACAGCCACACTACCCTGAACAAGCCCAATCTCGTCTGATCTTGGAAGCTAAGCAGGGCCAGGCCTGGTTAGTACTTGGGTGGCAGACACCCTGGGAATACCAGGTGCTGTAGGCCTTTTTTTTTTTTTTCCTCTCTTGTTCTGGCTTCCTTCAATGCTGGTTTTCAGATGTATAAGAGATGTAAGTCATTAGAAAAACAATACCTACAGCCACACCACACTAAAAAAAGCACAATCTCATCTGATCTTAGAAGCTAAGCAGGGCCAGACCTGGTTAGTACTTGGATGGAAGTCCACCTGGCAATACCAGGTGCTGTAGGCCTTTTTTTTTTATCTCTCTTGTTCCGGATTCCTACAATGCTGGTTTTAAGATGTAAAAGAGATGTAGGTCATTAGGAAAACAATACCTACAGCCACAGCACCCTGAACAAGTCCAATCTCGTCTGATCTTGAAAGATAAGCAGGGTTGGGCCTGGTTAGTACTTGGATGGGAGACCACCTGGGAATAACAGGTGCTGTTGGCCTTTTTTTTTTCTCTCTTTTTCCGGCTTCCTTCAATGCTGGTTTTCAGATGTATAAGAGATGTAGCTCATTAGGAAACCAATACCTACAGCCACACCACCCTAAAAAAAGTGCAATCTCGTCTGATCTTGGAAGTTAAGCAGGGCCAGACCTGGTTAGTACTTGGATGGGAGACCACCTGGGAATACCAGGTGCTGTAGGCCATTTATTTTTCTTTCTTGTTCCGGCTTCCTTCAATGCTGGTTTTGAGATGTATAAGAGATGTAGGTCATTAAAAAACCAATATCTACAGCCACTCCACCTTGAACAAGCACACTCTCCTCTGATCTTTGAAGCTAAGCAGGGCTGGGCCTGGTTAGTACTTGGATGGGAGACCACCTGTTAATACCAGGTGCTGTAGGCCTTTTTTTTTATCTCTCTTGTTCCGGCTTCCTTCAATGCTGGTTTTGAGATGTATAAGAGATGTAGGTCATTAGAAAAGCAATACCTACAGCCACACCACCCTGAACAAGCCCAATCTCGTCTGATCTTAAAAGCTAAGCAGGGTCGGGCCTGGTTAGTGCTTGGATGGGAGACCACCTGGAAATACCAGGTGCTGTAGGCTATTTTTTTTTCTCTCTTGTTCCGGCTTCCTTCAATGCTGGTTTTCAGATGTATAAGATATGTAGATCATTAGGAAACCAATACCTACAGCCACACCACCCTAAAAAAAGTGCAATCTCATCTGATCTTGGAAGCTAAGCAGTGTCAGACCTGGTTAGTACTTGGATGGGAGACCACCTGGGAATACCAGGTGCTGTAGGCCTTTTTTTTTTCTCTCTTGTTCCGGCTTCCTTCAATGCTGGTTTTGAGATTATAAGAGATGTAGATCAATAGAAAACCAATACCTACAGCCACACCACTCTGAACAAGCCCAATCTCGTCTGATCTTGGAAGCTAAGCAGTGCCGGACCTAGTTAGTACTTTGAAGGGAGACCACCTGGGAATACCAGGTTCTGTAGGCCTTTTTTTTTCTCTCTTGTTCCGGCTTCCTTCAATGCTGGTTTTGAGATGTATAAGAGATGTAGGTCAATGGGACACCAACACCTACGGCCGCACCACCCTGGACAAGCCCAATCTCGTTTGATCTTGGAAGCTAAGCAGCGCCAGGCCTGGTTAGTACTTGAATGGGAGACCACCTGGGAATACCAGGTGCTGTAGGCTTTTTTTTTTCACTCTTGTTCCGGCTTCCTTCAATGCTGGTTTTTAGATGTATAAGAGATGTAGGTCAATAGTAAAACAATACCTACAGCTACACCACCCTGAACAAGCCCAATCTGGTCTAATCTTGGAAGCTAAGCAGGGCCAGGCCTGGTTAGTACTTGGATCAGAGACCACCTGAGAATACCAGGTGCTGTAGGCCTTTTTTTTTTCCTCTCTTGTTCCGGCTTCCTTCAATGCTGGTTTTGAGATGTATAAGAGATGTAGGTCATTAAGAAACCAAAACCTACAGCCACTCCACCCTGAACAACCACAATCTCGTCTGATCTTGGAAATTAAGCAGGGCCATGCCTGGTTAGTACTTGGATGGGAGACCACCTGGGAATACCAGGTGCTGTAGGCCTTTTTTTTTTTTCTCTCTTGTTCCGGCTTCCTTCAATGCTGGTTTTGAGATTATAAGAGATGTAGGTCAATAGGAAACCAATACCTACAGCAACACCACTCTGAACAAGCCCAATCTCGTCTGATCTTGGAAGCTAAGCAGTGCCAGACCTAGTTAGTACTTTGAAGGGAGAATACCTGGGAATACCAGGTGCTGTAGGCCTTTTTTTTTTCTCTCTTGTTCCGGCTCCCTTCAATGCTGGTTTTGAGATGTATAAGAGATGTAGGTCAATAGGAAACCAATACCTACAGCCACACCACCCTGAACAAGCCCAATCTCATCTGATCTTGGAAGTTAAGCAGTGCCAGGCCTGGTTAGTACTTGAATGGGAGACCACCTGGGAATACAAGGTGCTGTAGGCCTTTTTTTTTTCTCTCTTGTTCTGGCTTCCTTCAATGCTGGTTTTGAGATGTATAAGAGATGTAGGTCAGTAAGAAACCAATATCTACAGCCACACCACCCTGAACAAGACTAATCTCATCTGATCTTGGAAGCTAAGCAATTGGGAATACCAGGTGCTGTAAGCCTTTTTTTTTTCTCTCTTGTTCTGGCTTCCTTCAATGCTGGTTTTGAGATGTATAAGAGATGTAGTTCATTAGGAATCCAATACCTACAGCCATACCACCCTGAACAAACCCAATCTCATCTGATCTTGGAAGCTGAGCAGGGCTTGGCCTGGTTAGTACTTGGATGGGAGACCACCTGGGAATACAAGATGCTGTAGGCCTTTTTTTTTTTCTCTCTTGTTCCGGCTTCCTTCAATGTTTGTTTTGAGATGTATAAGAGATGTAGGTCAATAGGAAACCAATACCTACAGCCACACCACCCTGAACAAGTCTGATCTTGGAAGCTAAGCAGGGCCGGGCCTGGTTAGTAATTTTATGGGAGACCACCTGGGAATACCAGGTGCTGTAGGCTTTTTTTTTTTCTCTCTTGTTCCGGCTTCCTTCAATGCTGGTTTTGAGATGTATAAGAGATGTAGGTCAATAGGAAACCAATACCTACAGCCAGGGCCGCCGAGAGGGGGGGGGAGCGGGTACTAATTACCCGGGCCCGGCATGTCAGGGGGCCCGGCCCGGGCCCTTGCGCTGCTGATTTTTTTTAATTTTTAAATTTTTTTTTTCAAAACGTTTTTTTTCCTTTCCTTTTTTTTTTTTTTTTTTGGCGGGGGGGGGCTCGGTCGTTGGTGGGGGGAGCAGGCTAGTTTAAAAAAAAAAAAAAACATACTCACCTGATCGCGGAGCCGGCATCCCTCCTCTCTGCTGCTCTGTGCTCTATTCAGACTGTCTGAATGCTGGGTGTGATGTCATCATGTCATGCCCAGCATTCAGTCAGTCTGGAGCAATGGAGCACAGAGCAGCAGAGAAGACCAAGAGAGGAGAAAAGGTAAGTGAAGGGAGGAAAACGAGGGGGGCACAGAGGGGTTAAAAATGAATTTGTTGTACCCGGGCCCTGAATTCTTCTTGGCAGCCCTGCCTACAGCCACACCACCCTCAACAAGCCCAATCTCATCTGATCTTGGAAGCTAAGCAGGGCTGGGCCTGGTTAGTACTTGGATGGGAGACCACCTGGGAATACCAGGTGCTGTAGCCCTTTTTTTTTATCTCTCTTGTTCCGGCTTCCTTCAATGCTGGTTTTGAGATGTATAAGAGATGTGAGAGATATACATTTTATGAACTTCTTAAAGTAATGCATTTTGTATAATTACTGCTGAAAGAAGAATAGTCTGCAGCTTGCAGAATATTCTCTATGAACTTTGCCTCACATTCTTTTCTCTTTGCCAACATGTCTCTACTCAAGAATGTGCACATCCAGCAGCTTCGGTACCAGGAGCCCACGACCCCCACTTGAGGCCTACGTGACTGAGATAAGACATCTGCTTTACATCATGCCCACAAACTTCTGACATGGACAAGATGCCTTCAGAAACCTTGTATTCCTTATCTCCCTTTTTCTGTGAAACTATGTATAAATAAAGCTACTCTGACTTAGGGCTGGTCAGAACCAGATACATTTTCAGCCTAACATCTGAAGTTGTCTGTCTCTCTATCGATCGATACCCACAAGGTATAGCAGCCGGAGTTCAGGAGAAAGGACCCGTTTAGGTCATCTCTGACAGTTTCAGTGGGGGCTCGCCGCCGGGATCTCCAATATATCAGACCTCCCGACAACGGGGTCTTCCTTTCCAGACAGACAGACGTTAATTCAGCGCTGGTGAGTAAAAAGCTTTATTTTTGCTCTTAGAGCTGTCTCTGTGGAGGGGGAATTATCCCAGCTCGAGGGTACTGCAGTCTGATTGACGGAGATCCCTGAACTCTGGCAACAGATACTATTAAGAGTATCAAGGTACTTGTGTGTAATCTGTCTTGTATTGTTACGTGTATTGACATATTGTCTTCTCTATGCCATACACCTGATACATCTATGCACATGAATAACACCACAGAACTCAGTCAGATCACACAGTTGACCCTGCAAATAATCTTGATTGTATATTTGATTGTGTTTTTTTGTTGGATTTTAGTAAAAGTAGTCAGGAACATTCAGAAAGGCAGACCCGCTGCAAACTTGTTGTAAAGCAAGACAGGAACAAATAAAAGTTTTCTCATTCAAAATATATTGGACCATAAGGTAATCCCAGTATGGGAAATAAAGGGTCCAAGACAGGAGAGAAATCCGAAAAGTACGGGGATCTAGACCCCATAGAGTATATGCGAAAGCATAAAGGCAAGGATTTCACAAAAGGGATGAGAAAACTGTTCAAAGCCGCAGGGGTGTCTGAGAACGGTACATTAAAAGTTCCATTTTGGAAACAACTAATTAAAGACAATGAGAAAACACTGAAAGAAAAAGGTTATTTTGACAGATGTGTTGCATGGTGTAAAATGTCAGAAGAATTAGAGAATGACAATGATTGTTGTGATATGTTACAGTTGACAGATTTAAGTGATATTGATGATATAGAGCCTTTAGCACCGCCAGTCCATAATGCCCAAGATAACTTTGCCTGGCCACTTCCACCTCCACCTCCGCCTCTGTCCTGTCCTAAGATATATCCAGATTTGGGGACCGTTCACGGCAATCAGCCAGGTCCCAGTTTAAGACAAAGACCCACACGCCAGCCCGAACGATATGGGGAATGGACATTTCCCGTCCATGTGGGTCCCCCGCCTTATAACCCAGATAAAAAAACTCCCCAAAGAACAAAGACAAGTCGGCCTCCCTTATGGGACCGTTTGCAAAAAGTGTTACCGATGTGTCCCAGCATACTCTGAGGCATGTCCATTTTGTGGTCGGCTGCAAGAAGCTACAGACCAGCGGTGTGACCCACCGCAGCCCAGTCCAGGCATGTTCCCGCTGACCACCTTCACAACAATGGGCCCAGGGCCAGGTGATGGTGGTGCAGACGTCAGGATACGTACCACTACTCAACATAGACCTTGGACCCCTAGTGAAATAAGGGATATTTGTGATAAGTGTCCTGATCCCAGGAAATATCCCATACAGTGTCTAGCTTATTTTAGGAGAATGACCAGAATATATAACTGTACCTGGTCAGATTTGGACGAATTGGCTAATGTGATAGTCGGTCCAAGTGGAGCCGCAGTTTTAAAAGGCTCAGATGAGGCTGCCTGCCCAGAAGGAGAGAACACTTTAACTGTGGACTCTTCAAATATATTCCTGACCAAAATGAATGTGTGGGCAGCTGCAGAACAGCGTAAGGTCCCAGTAGGCACCCCCCTTAAACAGGAAAACAATGAAGAATGCCGTAAGTGGTATGACCGTTGTTTGACCAATCACACAGACGGGGGCTTTGGCACTACCGAGCCCCGAGAAACACAACTACTTAAAACCACCTTTCTGATGGGTCTCAAACAAGAAATGAGGGAGTCCCTGTTTAAAACCAGACCTGAGGCAGGAAGTTTGGAAATAGAGGTGTTGTTAGATATATTAAGAGCCATGGAAGACAGAGAGGAATTAAGAAAGAAAAAGACTCCCATTTACATTGTGCAAGCCACAAATGAAAGAAAGGGGTTTAATGCACGGGCAGCTCCAGGAGCATGCTTCTTTTGCAAACAAACAGGGCACATGAAAAGGGATTGCTTAAAATACAAAGCATGGTTGAAGAAAAAGGAGCAGAAATCAGAATAGGGAGTTGGCATTCTAGTGTCCACAGGGGTTGTAAAAGAGACGGGTCCTCAAAGTTTTGTTGATATGTTACTTGATGGAAAAATTGAAACCCGTTGTTTGCTTGACACTGGAGCAAGCCGCTCATGTATAATTCACACCCCTGACATTGAACCCTATCTCACTGACAATACCATAACCACTACAGGACTCACTGGTACTGCCGTGAGATTGCAAGAGACAATCCCTATCCCCGTCCAAATCCCCGGTGAACCGGAGACCATAGACGTACAGTTTCTGGTCTCAACTGACTGCCCTGTCAATTTGCTGGGAGCAGATATACTTTCCAAAATACAGGCATCAATAAAATATAAAGATGGAAAGGTTTATTTACAAAACTCAGACCCCTTACTAAGGAACTCTAAAGTTCTAGCCGCACTCACTATGATACATCAAGTGGGTGACCCCGAACACGTAAAACATTCCCCAACACTCCCAGAAGGGTTTGAATCTTTGCCCGATACCCTCTGGTCAAAAGGAAAGACTGATGTTGGGCTGCTTTCAGTACCACCCATCCACATTAAACTGAAGGACGGTACGGTCCCCATTTCAAACAAACAGTACTCCCTTAAAGGAGAACAGAAGGGGGTCATCAATGAACAGGTTGTAGAGTATGTGGAGGCAGGGGCATTAAGAAAATGCCGGTCCCCCTGGAACTCCCCACTCTTTCCCGTACGGAAAAGATCGGCCGATGGATCGGTCCGATATAGACTTGTGCACGATCTAAGAGAGGTTAATAAACGAATGGTAATAGATGTTCCCATTGTTCCAAACCCTCACAAGTTACTTAATGACATCCCAGCCTCATCCACCAGGTTTTCAGTCATTGATTTGGCAAATGCATTTTTTTCTGTACCATTGCATCCTGATAGCCAGAAATGTACTGCCTTTACTGTAGATGATGCTCAGTATTGTTGGACTAGGTTACCGCAGGGAGCTGCAATTTCACCGTCCGCCTTTTCTGAAGCACTACACACTGTTTTGTCTGCATGGACACCTGCTCACGAAACTACATGTCTAATTCAGTATGTAGATGATTTGTTACTCTGCGCTGACACAGAAACCATATGCACACAAGAAACAAAAAGCCTATTACAGTTTCTAGCACAAGCACGTTGTAAAGTGTCAAAAGAAAAATTACAAGTTGCCTTGCCCCGAGTTCAATTCTTGGGACATTGTATTTCAGCAGGTGCTAAACACTTGCTAGACAGTAGGAGGGAAGCCATACAAAACTTCCCTCTCCCCACTACAGTAAGACAGTTACGTGCTTTTCTAGGACTCGCTGGCTACTGCCGCGAATGGTTGGTAAATGCCTCAGAACTCTTTGATCCCCTGTATGCAGGCACAAAGGGTAATGCCACTGGCACAATTACATTGTCAGCAGAACAAAAAGCAGCTTTTGAGCTGATCAAAGATTTAATCACAAGCGCCCCAGCCCTTGGGCTACCTAACTATGAACTACCGTTTAACTTGTTCTGCCATGAACAAGAAGGGCACGCTCATGGCGTACTAACACAAGAACATGGGAGTAGACAAAGACCATTGGGGTACTACTCACAAAAATTAGACCCCGTCATAGTGGGAGCCTCAACATGTATAAAAGCAGTAGCAGCAGCCGCTTTACTGCTACAAAAAGTTGCAGACATAGTACTGGATCACCCTCTCACCATTCAGGTACCACACTCAGTCATGGAAATACTGAATCAAGCCAGAACAAAACACATCTCAGTGGCTAGATTAACTAAATATGAAGTGGCACTACTGACACCCTCAAACGTTACACTAAAAAGATGCACAGTTTTAAATCCAGCAACATTGTTCCCAAGTTGCATGGATATAAAAGAGGGGAGTAACAGTATAGATGCTGCAGACACAGACAGTAACACTATAGACGCTGCAAACACTGCAAACACAGACAGTATAGAAAGTGATGCTGAAGACACAGACAATACAGAGAGTGTTAAAGGCTGTGACAAAGCAGGAAACACAACTAAAAAGTTTTCTCTGTGATCATGACTGTCTAGCCTTAATGGATCTGGAAACTAAACCTCCCGGGGATGTTAAAGAGACACCTCTTAGCAACCCTGATTTACTCCTGTTTGTAGATGGGTCCAGGTACTATGAGGAGGGCTCTCCCAAAACAGGTTATGCAGTCACAACAGAAACAGACATTGTACTCCAGCAACCCCTCCCACCAAGTCAATCTGCACAGCAAGCTGAATTAGAAGCACTTATAAGTGCATGTCAGTATGCAGAAGGGAGAACAGCTAACATTTACACTGACTCCAGATATGCCTTTGGGGTTGCACATGACTACCAAAGTATTTGGAAGAACAGACACTTTATGGCCTCTAATGGTAAACCCATTAAAAATGCAGAAATCATTTTGAGGTTGTTTGCTGCATTAGAACTGCCCAAGGAAGTGGCAGTCATAAAGGTAAAAGCACACACCAGAGAGCAGACTATGAAAGTAAGAGGAAACAGACTAGCAGACCAGGCTGCAACAGACTTACCGCTAGTACAACACTATTTAGTCTCCACCACACCCCCCACCCTCCCTATAGATCTGGAAATGCTAAAAATCCTCCAAAAGCAAGCAGCAGTATCTGAAAGAGAGGAGTGGAAAAAGAGGGGGGCGGAACACATAGAGGGCATATGGGCCACAACAGACAGACACTGTCTCCCTAGAGTCCTTTTTCCTACACTGGCTGCTCTAGTGCATGGGCCTTCCCATGTCTCAAAAGACGCAATAATTAACACTGTATTCAGACACTGGATCGCGCCAGGCTTCAGCACAGCTGCCAGTAATCTGGTAAAGGCCTGCGCCATCTGTAACACACACAACCCTGGTCACACAGTAACAGTACCTCCCAGGGTGACACCTAAACCCCTCTACCCCTTTCAGCGCATACAGATAGATTACATTCAGCTACCCAAATGTGGAATATATGAATATGTCCTAGTAGCTACTGACCTATTCTCTAATTGGCCGGAAGCGTGGGCGATATCCAAAGCCACAGCGAAAAATACAGCCAAGAAGCTGCTATCTGAGGTAGTATGTAGATACGGGGTTCCAGAGGTGATTGAATCAGACAGAGGTACTACTTTTACAGCAGAAGTGATGACATCTATCATGTCAGACTTGGGGATTGCTCAAGCATTCCATACCCCCTACCACCCGCAGAGTAGTGGCAAGGTAGAAAGGCTAAATGGCACTCTCAAGCTCAAAATACAGAAAGCCATGAAAAGCACAGGGATGCCCTGGCTGCAATGCCTTCCCCTCGCCCTATACTCAGTCAGGACAACACCTAATAAGAAACACAGGCTGAGCCCCTATGAAATACTGTTTGGGGGGCCGCCAAAGATAGGGTGTTATTTTCCACAATCTTTAGTGAAACACCAAGGTGAACTGACTAGTTATGTGAAAGAACTACAGAAGTCCCTCACTAACATACATTCTCGAGTTTTCTCTTCAATCCCAGATCCAGAGGATTGCAGTGGAACACATGCCCTGGTGCCAGGAGATTACGTCTTCGTAAAAAGACACGTGAGGAGGTCTCTGGAACCACGATTTGAGGGGCCATATCAAGTTCTGTTGACTACACCCACTTCTGTGAAACTTGAAGGAAAGGATCCTTGGATCCACGCCAGCCACTGCAAAAAGGCTACGGTGACCCAGGATAAACCATGAAGGGGAGTAAGGTCCTTTTAAAAATTGTTCTTTTTCTATGTTTTCCTATAGCCTTTTCTAATTTAGAAGAGCCAGAGAATGTTATAGCACACTTGCATAATGCCATCAGTCAAATAACCAATACCAGCAACTGCTGGGTATGTTCTCGTACTCCTTCCATCAGTAAAAATATAGCCCTGGTTCCCATACCTTTGAGTAGTGAAGAGCTGACTAAAATAAGAGAGGGAGACTTCTCATGTGGACGCATGGTCAGCCACAAGTATAAAACCACCAGATACCCAGTAGTAAAACTAAACACGAATGGAGTCAGACCAAAATATTGTTTCAATAAGGGAATAGAATCCAATAGGGCTATAAATGAGTCAGTATGGACCCCATATGGCCAAATACGCATTAGTTACCAAAATAAGAGTTTCCCTTTAGGGTCCGTCCCTAAATCACGCTGTCAAGTTATAGTGAATTTCACCCAACCTTATTTATCACGCTGTAATTCTGAATGCAACCAAACAGTGAAGATGAAAACCGAAAAAGGTACTATTTTTTCAAAGAGCCAGGAGTGTATAAAATGTCAATATGATAGATATAATCTCACCTGGAACGGCACACTGCCTGCCTTTGACAATGACAGAGCAGAAAATGACACTTCATGTCACTTAGGACAACAGGTATCTACATATTGCCTGTTTTATGATATCCCCTACCTTTTACCAGATGATGTTTATTATGTGTGTGGACGCAATGCCTACAGGTGGCTCCCCCCAAATTCAATAGGGGTATGCTACTTGGCCAGATTGGTTCCTGAATTCTATGTCATGACCCATGATGACCTCAGAGGAGTATTCAGGAATAAAAAGGACCATAGGCTTGAAAAAAGGGAAATTAAGACAATAGATACTGAACATATCCCTCTCATAGCAAAGTCCAAAGGGCACAATGTGGGCATTGGATTTGGTAACATCGTTTCAATAGGAACAATGGGGTACATGGCAAACTACAATATGATATTAAAGGTTGCAGGACTTTTAGATAACATAACAGAAATTTATGACAAATCCTTCAGGTATGTTGGAAAAGAACTGCAGGCGATGAAAACCCAGTTAATACAACATCAACTTGTATTAGACTACATCACTGCTCAGTCAGGAGGGTACTGTTTTACCCTAGAAACAGAATACGGAATACATTGTTGTAACTTTCTAACAAATGACACTGATAATCCAGAAGAAGTAATAGACAGGTACATGACAGAAGCCAAAGAAATGAAAGAGAATTTCAGGAAAGAAAATTTTGACCCCGATACGGTTAATGATGGCTGGTGGACATTAGCCTTCTCATGGTTAAATCCTAGCAATTGGGGCAAAGGTATTTTCGCATGGATTTCAGGCATTTTAATATGGATAGCTAAGATATTTGCTTTATTGTTGTTGCTATATGTCATTTTTAAACTAAGCTTATGTTTTTTCCAATGCTGTTTGAAAAGGTGCAGAAATGATCTCATTCTGAATAAAAAGTCTCTTAAAAGACATGTAAAGCCCAAACCAGTATCAGAGGTTTACCTCGTCCTCTCTGAGCTTTAGGGCCCTTTTGTACTCTCCCCCCTTCAGTTTTTCCCATTTCCTTTTTTATTATTTTTAAGAATTAGGTGTACATGAACCATAGATCTGATTGAATGTACCTTTACCATCCTCTAAGGGCCTATTAGAGGTTCCATTGAATTGAATGAAGTAGGTCGGGTGCAGGAGTGCTTCATGCACACCAAAAGGATAGGCAGGGAAATTATAAAAATGATAAAAAAGAGGGGTTTATGTGAGAGATATACATTTTATGAACTTCTTAAAGTAATGCATTTTATATAATTACTGCTGAAAGAAGAATAGTCTGCAGCTTGCAGAATATTCTCTATGAACTTTGCCTCACATTTTTTTCTCTTCGCCAACATGTCTCTTCTCAAGAATGTGCACATCCAGCAGCTTCGGTACCAGGAGCCCACGACCCCCACTTGAGGCCTACATGACTGAGATAAGACATCTGCTTTACATCATGCCCACAAACTGCTGACATGGACAAGATGCCTTCAGAAACCTTGTATTCCTTATCTCCCTTTTTCTGTGAAACTATGTATAAATAAAACTACTCTGACTTAGGGCTGGTCAGAACCAGATACATTTTTAGCCTAACATCTAAAGTTGTCTGTCTCTCTATCGATCGATACCCACAAGGTATAGCAGCCGGAGTTCAGGAGAAAGGACACGTTTAGGTCATCTCTGACAGAGATGTAGGTCATTAGGAAGCCAATACCTACAGCCACACCACCCTGAACAAGCCCAATCTTGTCTGATCTTGGAAGCTAAGCCGGGCCGGGCCTGGTTAGTACTTGGATGGGAGACCACCTGGGAATACCAGGTGCTGTAGGCCTTTTTTTTTTCTCTCTTGTTCTGGCTTCCTTTAATGCTGGTGTTGAGATGTATAAGAGATGTAGGTCAATAGGAAACCAATACCTAAAGCCACTCCACCTTGAACAAGCACAATCTCGTCTGATCTTGAAAGATAAGCAGCGCCGGGCCTAGTTAGTACTTGGATGGTAGACCACCTGGGAATACCAGGTGCTGTAGGCCTTTTTTTTTTCTCTCTTGTTCCGGCTTCCTTCAATGCTGGTTTTGAGATGTATAAGTGATGTAGGTCATTAGGAAACCAAAACCTACAGCCACAACACCCTGAACAAGCCCAATCTCGTCTGATCTTGGAAGCTAAGCAGCGCCAGGCCTGGTTAGTACTTGGATGCGAGACCACCTGGGAATACCAGGTGCTGTAGGCATTTTTTTTTTTTCTCTCTTGTTCCGACTTCCTTCAATGCTGGTTTTGAGATGTATAAGAGATGTAGGTCAATAGGAAACCAATACCACAGCCACACCACCCTGAAC
>JAVHZZ010000003.1:75993717-76006217 GCA_036250195.1 Mixophyes australis
GATCTTGGAAGCTAAGCAGGGTCGGGCTTAGTTAGTACTTGAATGGGAGACCACCTGAGAATACCAGGTGCTGTAGGCCTTTTTTTTTTCTCTCTTGTTCTGGCTTCCTTCAATGCTGGTTTTGAGATGTATAAGAGATGTAGGTCAATAGGAAATCAATACCTACAGCCACACCACCCTGAACAAGCCGAATCTCGTCTGATCTTGGAAGCTAAGCAGGGCCAGGCCTGGTTAGTACTTGAATGGGAGACCACCTGGGAATACCAGGTGCTGTAGGCTTTTTTTTTTCTCTCTTGTTCTGGCTTCCTTCAATGCTGGTTTTGAGATGTATAAGAGATGTAGGTCAGTAGGAAACCAATACCTAGAGCCACACCACCCTGAACAAGCCTAATCTCGGCTGATCTTTTAAGCTAAGCAATTGGGAATACCAGGTGCTGTAGGCCTTTTTTTTTCTCTCTTGTTCTGGTTTCCTTCAATGCTGGTTTTGAGATGTATAAGAGATGTAGGTCAATTGGAAACCCATACCTACAGCCACACCACCCTGAACAAGCCTAATCTCGGCTGATCTTGGAAGCTAAGCAGGTCCGGACCTGGTTAGTACTTGGATGGCAGACCACCCGGGAATACCAGGTGCAGTAGGACTTTTTTTTTTTTTCTCTTGTTCAGGCTTACTTCAATGCTGGTTTTGAGATGTATAAGAGATGTGGGTCATTAAGAAACCAATATCTACAACCACTCCACCTTGAACAAGCACAATCTCGTCTGATCTTGGAAGCTAAGCAGGGCCGGGCCTGGTTAGTACTTGGATGGGAGACCACCTGGGAACACCAGGTGCTGTAGGCCTTTTTTTTTTTCTCTCTTGTTCCGTCTTCCTTCAATGCTGGTTTTGAGATTATAAGAGATGTAGGTCAATAGACAGCCAATACCTTCAGTCACACCACCCTGAACAAGCCCAATCTCATCTGATCTTGGAAGCTGAGCAGTTCCCAGCCTGGTTAGTACTTGGATGGGAGACCACCTGGGAATACCAGGTGCAGTAGCCTTTTTTTGTTTCTCTCTTGTTCCGGCTTCCTTCAATGCTGGTTTTGAGATGTATAAGAGATGTAGGTCATTAAGAAAGCAATACCTACAGCCACACCACCCTGAACAAGCACAATCTCATCTAATCTTGGAAGCTAAGCAGGGCCAAGCCTGGTTAGTTCTTAGATGGGAGACCACCTGGGAATACAAGGTGCTGTAGGCCTTTTTTTTTTCTTTCTCTCTTGCTCCGCTTCGTTCAATGCTGGTTTTGAGATGTATAAGAGATGTAGTTCATTAAGAAGCTAATACCTACAGCCACACCAACCTGAGCAAGCCCAATCTCGTCTGATCTTGGAACCTAAGCAGGGCCGGGCCTAGTTAGTACTTGGATGGGAGACCACCGGGGAATACCAGGTGCTGTAGGCCTTTTTTTTTTCTCTCTTGTTCCGGCTTCCTTCAATGCTGGTTTTGAGATGTATAAGAGATGTAGGTCAATAGGAAACTAATACCTACAGCCACACCACTCTGAACAAGCCCAATCTCGTCTGATCTTGGAAGCTAAGCAGGCCGGACCTGGTTAGTACTTTGATGGGAGACCACCTGGGAATACCAGATGCTGTAAGCCTTTTTTTTTTCTCTCTCTTTCCGGCTTCCTTCAATGCTGGTTTTGAGATGTATAAGAGATGTAGGTCAATAGGCAACCAATACCTACAGCCACACCACCCTGAGCAAGCCCAATCTCGTCTGATCTTGGAAGCTAAGCAGTTTTGGGCCTGGTTAGTACTTGAATGGGAGACCACATGGGAATACCAGGTGCTGTAGGCCTTTTTTTTTCTCTCTTGTTCTGACTTCCTTCAATGCTGGTTTTGAGATGTATAAGAGATGTAGGTCAGTAGGAAACCAATATCTACAGCCACTTCACCCTGAACAAGCACAATCTCATCTGATCTTGTAAGCTAAGCAGTGCTGGGCCTGGTTACTACTTGGATGGGAGACCACCTGGGAATACCAGGTGCTGTAGGCTTTTTTTTTTCTCTCTTGTTCCGGCTTCCTTCAATGCTGGTTTTGAGATGTATAAGAGATGTAGGGCGTTAAGAAAGCAATATTTACATCCACTCCACCCTGAGCAAGCCTGATCTTGGAAGCTAAGCATTGTCGGGCCTAGTTAGTACTTGAATGGGAGACCACCTGGGAATACCAGGTGCTGTAGGGCTTTTTTTTTTCTCTCTTGTTCTAGCTTCCTTCAATGCTGGTTTTGAGATGTATAAGAGATGTAGGTCAATAGGCAATAAATACCTACAGCCACACCACCCTGAACAAGCCCAATCTCGTCTGATTTTGGAAGCTAAGCAGGGCCAGGCCTGGTTAGTACTTGAATGGGAAACCACCTGGGAATACCAGGTGCTGTAGGCCTTTTTTTTTTTTTCTCTTGTTCTGGCTTCCTTCAATGCTGGTTTTGAGATGTATAAGAGATGTAGGTCAGTAGGAAACCAATACCTAGAGCCACACCACCCTGAACAAGCCTAATTTCGGCTGATCTTGGAAGCTAAGCAATTGGGAATACCAGGTGCTGTAGGCCTTTTTTTTTCTCTCTTGTTCTGACTTCCTTCAATGCTGGTTTTCAGATATATAAGAGATGTAGGTCAGTAGGAAACGAATATCTACAGCCACTCCACCCTGAACAAGCCTAATCTCGTCTGATCTTGGAAGCTAAGCAATTGGGAATACCAGGTGCTGTAGGCCTTTTTTTTTTCTCTCTTGTTCTGGCTTCCTTCAATGCTGGTTTTGAGATGTATAAGAAATGTAGGTCAGTATGAAACCAACACCTACAGCCAAACCACCCTGAACAAGCCTAATCTCGTCTGATCTTAGAAGCTAAGCAGGGCCGGACCTGGTTAGTACTTGGATGGCAGACCACCTGGGAATACCAGGTGCTGTAGGCCTTTTTTTTTTTCTCTCTTGTTCCGGTTTCCTTCAATGCTGGTTTTGAGATGTATAAGAGATGTAGGTCATTAGGAAACAAATATCTACAGGCACTCCACCCTGAACAAGCACAATCTCGTCTGATCTTGTAAGCTAAGCAGGGCTGGAGCTGGTTAATACTTGGATAGGAGACCACCTGGGAATACCAGGTGCTGTATGCCTCTTTTTTTTTTCTCTCTTGTTTCGGCTTCCTTCAATGCTGGTTTTGAGATTATAGGAGATGTAGGTCAATAGGAAACAAATACCTACAGTCACACCACCCTGAACAAGCCCAATCTCATCTGATCTTGGAAATTAAGCATAGCTGGGCCTGGTTAGTACTTGGATAGGAGACCACCTGGGAATACCAGGTGTTGTAGGCTTTTTTTTTTCTCTCTTGTTCCAGCTTCCTTTAATGCTGGTTTTGAGATGTATAAGAGATGTAGGTCATTAGGAAACCAATACCTACAGCCACACCACCCTGAACAAGCCCAATCTCAACTGATCTTGGAAGCTAAGCAGGGCCTGGCCTGGTTAGTCCTTCAATGGGAGAACACCTGGGAATACCAGGTGCTGTAGGCCTTTTTTTTTTTCTCTCTTGTTCCGGCTTCCTTCAATGCTGGTTTTGAGATGTAAAAGAGATGTAGGTCATCAGCAAACCAATATCTACAGCCACACCACCCTGAACAAGCCCAATCTTGTCTGATCTTGAAAGCTAAGCAGGTCCGGGCCTGGTTAGTACTTTTTTTTTTCTCTCTTGTTCCGGCTTCCTTCAATGCTGGTTTTGAGATGTAAAAGAGATGTAGGTCATCAGGAAACCAATATCTACAGTCACACCACCCTGAACAAGCCCAATCTCGTCTGATCTTGAAAGCTAAGCAGGTCCGGGCCTGGTTAGTACTTTTTTTTTTCTCTCTTGTTCCGGCTTCCTTCAATGCTGGTTTTGAGATGTATAAGTGATGTAGGTCATTAGAAAACTAATACCTACAGTCACACCACCCTGAACAAGCCCAATCTCATCTGATCTTGGAAATTAAGCATAGCTGGGCCTGGTTAGTAATTGGATGGGAGACCACCTGGGAATACCAGGTGCTGTAGGCTTTTTTTTTCTCTCTCTTTTTCCGGCTTCCTTCAATGCTGGTTTTTAGATGTATAAGAGATGTAGGTCAATAGGAAAACAATAACTATAGCCACACCACCCTGAAGAAGCCCAATCTTGTCTGATCTTGGAAGCTAAGCAGGGACGGGCCTGGTTAGTACTTGGATGGGAGGCCACCTGGGAATACCAGGTGCTGTAGGCCTTTTTTTTATCTCTCTTGTTCCGGCTTCCGTCAATGCTGGTTTTGAGATGTATAAGAGATGTAGGTCATTAGGAAACCAATACCTACAACCACACCATCCTGAACAAGCCCAATCTCGTCTGATCTTGGAAGCTAAGCAGAGCCGGGTCTGGTTAGTACTTGGATGGGAGACCACCTCGGAATAGCAGGTGCTGTAGGCCTTTTCTTTTTCTCTCTTGTTCCGGATTCCTTCAATGCTGGTTTTGAGATGTATAAGAGATGTAGGTCAATAGGAAATCAATACCTACTGCCACACCACCCTGAACAAGCCAAATCTCGTCTGATCTTGGAAGCTAAGCAGGGCCGGACCTGGTTAGTACTTGGATGGGAGACCACCTGGGAATACCAGGTGCTGTAGGCCTTTTCTTTTTCTCTCTTGTTCCGGCTTCCTTCAATGCTGGTTTTGAGATGTATAAGAGATGTAGGTCAATAGGAAATCAATACCTACAGCCAAACCACCCTGAACAAGCACAATCTCGTCTGATCTTGGAAGCTAAGCAGCGCCAGGCATGTTTAGTACTTGGATGGGAGACCACCTGGGAATACCAGATGCTGTAGGCCTTTTTTTTATCTCTCTTCTTCCGGCTTCCTTCACTGCTGGATTTGAGATGTATAAGAGATGTAGGTCATTAGGAAACCAATATCTACAGCCACTTTACCCTGTACAAGCACAGTCTCCTCTGATCTTGGAAGCTAAGCAGGGTCGGGCTTAGTTAGTACTTGAATGGGAGACCACCTGAGAATACCAGGTTATGTAGGCCTTTTTTTTTTCTCTCTTGTTCTGGCTTCCTTCAATGCTGGTTTTGAGATGTATAAGAGATGTAGGTCAATAGGAAATCAATACTTACAGCCAAACCACCCTGAACAAGCCCAATCTCGTCTGATCTTGGAAGCTAAGCCAGGCCGGGCCTGGTTAGTACTTGAATGGGAAACCACCTGGGAATACCAGGTGCTGTAATCTTTTTTTTTTCTCTCTTGTTCTTGCTTCCTTCAATGCTGGTTTTGAGATGTATAAGAGATGTAGGTCAGTAGGAAACCAATACCTAGAGCCACACCACCCTGAACAAGCCTAATCTCGGCTGATCTTGGAAGCTAAGCAGGTCCGGACCTGGTTAGTACTTGAATGGCAGACCACCCGGGAATACGAGGTGCTGTAGGACTTTTTTTTTTTTTCTCTTGTTCAGGCTTACTTCAATGCTGGTTTTGAGATGTATAAGAGATGTGGGTCATTAGGAAACCAATATCTACAACCACTCCACCTTGAACAAGCACAATCTCGTCTGATCTTGGAAGCTGAGCAGTTCCCAGCCTGGTTAGTACTTGGATGGGAGACCACCTGGGAATACCAGGTGCAGTAGCCTTTTTTTGTTTCTCTCTTGTTCCGGCTTCCTTCAATGCTGGTTTTGAGATGTATAAGAGATGTAGGTCATTAGGAAAGCAATACCTCCAGCAACACCACCCTGAACAAGCACAATCTCATCTGATCTTGGAAGCTAAGCAGGGCCGAGCCTGGTTAGTTCTTAGATGGGAGACCACCTGGGAATACAAGGTGCTGTAGGCCTTTTTTTTTCTTTCTCTCTTGTTCCGCTTCGTTCAATGCTGGTTTTGAGATGTATAAGAGATGTAGTTCATTAAGAAGCTAATACCTACAGCCACACCAACCTGAGCAAGCCCAATCTCGTCTGATCTTGGAACCTAAGCAGGGCCGGGCCTAGTTAGTACTTGAATGGGAGACCACCTGGGAATACCAGGTGCTGTAGGCCTTTTTTTTTTCTCTCTTTGCCCGGCTTCCTTCAATGCTGGTTTTGAGATGTATAAGAGATGTAGGTCAACAGGAAACTAATACCTACAGCCACACCACTCTGAACAAGCCCAATCTCGTCTGATCTTGGAAGCTAAGCAGGCCGGACCTGGTTAGTACTTTGATGGGAGACCACCTGGGAATACCAGGTGCTGTAAGCCTTTTTTTTTTATCTCTTGTTCCGGCTTCCTTCAATGCTGGTTTTGAGATGTATAAGAGATGTAGGTCAATAGGCAACCAATACCTACGGCCACCCCACCCTGAACAAACCCAATCTCATCTGATCTTGGAAGCTAAGCAGGGCTGGGCCTGGTTACTACTTGGATGGGAGACCACCTGGGAATACCAGGTGCTGTAGGCCTTTCTTTTTATCTCTCTTGTTCCTGCTTCCTTCAATGCTGGTTTTGAGATGTATAAGAGATGTAGGTCATTAAGAAACCAGTACCTAAAGCCACAACACCCTGAACAAGCCCAATCTCGTCTGATCTT
Organism: Mixophyes australis; assembly: GCA_036250195.1. Classification (NCBI taxonomy): domain Eukaryota; kingdom Metazoa; phylum Chordata; class Amphibia; order Anura; family Limnodynastidae; genus Mixophyes; species Mixophyes australis. The sequence continues at coordinate 76,000,330 of JAVHZZ010000003.1, forward strand.
GGAAGCTAAGCAGTGCCGGGCCTGGTTAGTACTTGAATGGGAGACCACCTGGGAATACCAGGTACTGTAGGCCTTTTTCTTTTGTCTCTTGTTCTGGCTTCCTTCAATGCTTATTTTGAGATGTATAAGTTATGTAGGTCATTAGGAAAACAACACCTACAGCCACACCACCCTGAATAAGCCCAATCTCATCTGGTCTTGGAAGCTAAGCAGGGCCAGGCCTGGTTAGTACTTGGATGGGAGACCACCTGGGAATACCAGGTGCTGTAGGCTTTTTTTTTTTCTCTCTTGTTCCGGCTTCCTTCAATGCTGGTTTTGAGATGTATAAGAGATGTAATTCATTAGGAATCCAATACCTACAGCCACACCACCCTGAACAAACCCAATCTCATCTGATCTTGGAAGCTAAGCAGGGCTTGGCCTGGTTAGTACTTGTATAGGAGACCACCTGGGAATACAAGGGGCTGTAGGCCTTTTTTTTTTCTCTCTCTTGTTCCGGCTTCCTTCAATGCTGGTTTTGAGATGTATAAGAGATGTAGGTCAATAGGAAACCAATACCTACAGCCACACCACCCTGAACAAGTCTGATCTTGGAAGCTAAGCAGAGCCGGGCCTGGTTAGTACTTGGATGGGAGACCACCTGGGAATACCAGGTGCTGTAGGCCTTTTTTTCTTCTCTCTTGTTCCGGCTTCCTTCAATGCTGGTTTCTAGATGTATAAGAGATGTAGGTCAATAAGAAAACAAAACCTACAGCCACACCACCCTGAACAAGCCCAATCTCATCTGATCTTGGAAGCTAAGCAGGGCCAGGCCTGGTTAGTACTTGGATCGGAGACCACCTGGGATTACCAGTTACTGTAGGCCTTTTTTTTTTTATCTCTCTTGTTCCGGCTTCCTTCAATGCTGGTTTTGAGATTATAAGAGATGTAGGTCATTAGGAAATCAATACCTACAGCCACACCACCCTGAAAAAGCCCAATCTTGTCTAATCTACGAAGCTAAGCAGCGCCGGACCTGGTTAGTACTTGGATGGGAGACCACCTGGGAATACCAGGTGCTGTAGGCCTTTATTTCTCTCTCTTGTTCCGGCTTCCTTCAATGCTGGTTTTGAGATGTATAAGAGATGTAGGTCAATAGGAAACCAATACCTACAGCCACACCACCCTGAACAAGTCTGATCTTGGAAGCTAAGCAGAGCCGGGCCTGGTTAGTACTTGGATGGGAGACCACCTGGGAATACCAGGTGCTGTAGGCTTTTTTTTCTTCTCTCTTGTTCCGGCTTCCTTCAATGCTGGTTTCTAGATGTATAAGAGATGTAGGTCAATAAGAAAACAAAACCTACAGCCACACCACCCTGAACAAGCCCAATCTCATCTGATCTTGGAAGCTAAGCAGGGCCAGGCCTGGTTAGTACTTGGATCGGAGACCACCTGGGATTACCAGTTACTGTAGGCCTTTTTTTTTTTATCTCTCTTGTTCCGGCTTCCTTCAATGCTGGTTTTGAGATTATAAGAGATGTAGGTCATTAGGAAATCAATACCTACAGCCACACCACCCTGAAAAAGCCCAATCTCGTCTAAACTACGAAGCTAAGCAGCGCCGGACCTGGTTAGTACTTGGATGGGAGACCACCTGGGAATACCAGGTGCTGTAGGCCTTTTTTTCTCTCTCTTGTTCCGGCTTCCTTCAATGCTGGTTTTGAGATGTATAAGAGATGTAGGTCATTAGGAAACCAATACCTACAGCCATACCACTCTGCACAAGCCCAATCTCATCTGATCTTGGGTGCTAAGCAGGGCTTGGCCTGGTTAGTACTTGGATAGGAGACCACCTGGGAATACAAGGTGCTGTAGGCCTTTTTTTTTTCTCTCTTGTTCCGGCTTCCTTCAATGCTGGTTTTGAGATGTATAAGAGATGTAGGTCAATGGGAAACCAATACCTACAGCCACACCACCCTGAACAAGCCCAATCTCGTCTGATCTTGGAAGCTAAGTAGGGCCGGGCCTGGTTAGTACTTGGATGGGAGACAACTTGGGTATACCAGGTGCTATAGGCTTTTTTTTTTTCTCTCTTGTTCCGGCTTCCTTCAATGCTTATTTTTAGATGTATAAGAGATGTAGGTCAATAAGAAAACAATACCTACAGCCACACCACCCTGAACAAGCCCAATCTCGTCTGATCTTGGAAGCTAAGCAGAGCCGGGCCTGGTTAGTACTTGGAAGGGAGACCACCTGGGAATACCAGGTGCTGTAGGCCTTTTTTTATTCTCTCTTGTTCCGGCTTCCTTCAATGCTGGTTTCTAGATGTATAAGAGATGTAGGTCAATAGGGAAACAATACCTACAGCCACACCACCCTGAACAAGCCCAATCTCATCTGATCTTGATAGCTAAGCAGGGCTGGGCCTGGTTATTACTTGGATCGGAGACCACCTGGGAATACCAGTGCTGTAGGCCTTTTTTTTTTCTCTCTTGTTCCGGCTTCCTTCAATGCTGGTTTTGAGATTATAAGAGATGTAGGTCAATCAAAAACCAATACCTACAGCCAAACATCTCTGAACAAGCCCAATCTCGTTTGATCTTGGAAGCTAAGCAGGGCCGTACCTGGTTAGTACTTTGATGGGAGACCACCTGGGAATATCTGGTGCTGTAGGCCTTTTTTTTTCTCTCTTGTTCCGGCTTCCTTCAATGCTGGTTTTGAGATGTATAAGAGATGTAGGTCAATAGGAAACCAATACCTACAGCTACTCCCCTCTGAACAAGCCCAATCTCATCTGATCTTGGAAGCTAAGCAGGGCTTGGCCTAGTTAGTACTTTTATGGGAGACCACCTGGGAATACAAGGTGCTGTAGGCCTTTTTTTTTTCTCTCTTGTTCCGGCTTCCTTCAATGCTGGTTTTGAGATGTATAAGAGATGTAGGTCAATCGGAAACCAATACCTACAGCCACTCCACCCTGAACAAGCCCAATCTCATCTGATCTTGGAAGCTAAGCAGGGCCAGGCCTGGTTAGTACTTGGATGGGAGACCACCTGGGAATACCAGCTGCTGTAGGCCTTTTTTTTTTTATCTCTCTTTTTCCGGCTTCCTTCAATGCTTATTTTGAGATGTATAAGTTCTGTAGGTCATTAGGAAAACAACACCTACAGCCACACCACCCTGAATAAGCCCAATCTCATCTGGTCTTGGAAGCTAAGCAGGGCCAGGCCTGGTTAGTACTTGGATGGGAGACCACCTGGGAATACCAGGTGCTGTAGGCTTTTTTTTTTTCTCTCTTGTTCCGGCTTCCTTCAATGCTGGTTTTGAGATGTATAAGAGATGTAATTCATTAGGAATCCAATACCTACAGCCACACCACCCTGAACAAACCCAATCTCATCTGATCTTGGAAGCTAAGCAGGGCTTGGCCTGGTTAGTACTTGTATAGGAGACCACCTGGGAATACAAGGTGCTGTAGGCCTTTTTTTTTTTTCTCTCTTGTTCCGGCTTCCTTCAATGCTGGTTTTGAGATGTATAAGAGATGTAGGTCAATAGGAAACCAATACCTACAGCCACACCACCCTGAACAAGCCCAATCTCGTCTGATCTTGGAAACTAAGCAGGGCCGGGCCTGGTTAGTACTTGTATGGGAGACCACCTGGGAATACCAGGTGCTATAGGCTTTTTTTTTTCTCTCTTGTTCCGGCTTCTTTCAATGCTTGTTTTTAGATGTATAAGAGATGTAGGTCAATCAGAAAACAATACCTACAGCCACACCACCCTGAATAAGCCCAATCTCATCTGATCTTGGAAACTAAGCAGGGCTGGGCCTGGTTAGTACTTGGATGGGAGACAACCTGGGAATACCAGGTGCTGTAGGCTTTTTTTTTTTTCTCTCTTGTTCCGGCTTCCTTCAATGCTGGTTTTGAGATGTATAAGAGATGTAGGTCAATAGGAAACCAATACCTACAGCCACACCACCCTGAACAAGTCTGATCTTGGAAGCTAAGCAGAGCCGGGCCTGGTTAGTACTTGGATGGGAGACCACCTGGGAATACCAGGTGCTGTAGGCTTTTTTTTCTTCTCTCTTGTTCCGGCTTCCTTCAATGCTGGTTTCTAGATGTATAAGAGATGTAGGTCAATAAGAAAACAAAACCTACAGCCACACCACCCTGAACAAGCCCAATCTCATCTGATCTTGGAAGCTAAGCAGGGCCAGGCCTGGTTAGTACTTGGATCGGAGACCACCTGGGATTACCAGTTACTGTAGGCCTTTTTTTTTTTATCTCTCTTGTTCCGGCTTCCTTCAATGCTGGTTTTGAGATTATAAGAGATGTAGGTCATTAGGAAATCAATACCTACAGCCACACCACCCTGAAAAAGCCCAATCTCGTCTAAACTACGAAGCTAAGCAGCGCCGGACCTGGTTAGTACTTGGATGGGAGACAACCTGGGAATACCAGGTGCTGTAGGCCTTTTTTTCTCTCTCTTGTTCCGGCTTCCTTCAATGCTGGTTTTGAGATGTATAAGAGATGTAGGTCATTAGGAAACCAATACCTACAGCCATACCACTCTGCACAAGCCCAATCTCATCTGATCTTGGGTGCTAAGCAGGGCTTGGCATGGTTAGTACTTGGATAGGAGACCACCTGGGAATACAAGGTGCTGTAGGCCTTTTTTTTTTCTCTCTTGTTCCGGCTTCCTTCAATGCTGGTTTTGAGATGTATAAGAGATGTAGGTCAATGGGAAACCAATACCTACAGCCACACCACCCTGAACAAGCCCAATCTCGTCTGATCTTGGAAGCTAAGCAGGGCCGGGCCTGGTTAGTACTTGGATGGGAGACAACCTGGGAATACCAGGTGCTATAGGCTTTTTTTTTTTCTCTCTTGTTCCGGCTTCCTTCAATGCTTATTTTTAGATGTATAAGAGATGTAGGTCAATAAGAAAACAATACCTACAGCCACACCACCCTGAACAAGCCCAATCTCGTCTGATCTTGGAAGCTAAGCAGAGCCGGGCCTGGTTAGTACTTGGAAGGGAGACCACCTGGGAATACCAGGTGCTGTAGGCCTTTTTTTATTCTCTCTTGTTCCGGCTTTCTTCAATGCTGGTTTCTAGATGTATAAGAGATGTAGGTCAATAGAGAAACAATACCTACAGCCACACCACCCTGAACAAGCCCAATCTCATCTGATCTTGATAGCTAAGCAGGGCTGGGCCTGGTTATTACTTGGATCGAAGACCACCTGGGAATACCAGTGCTGTAGGCTTTTTTTTTTTCTCTCTTGTTCCGGCTTCCTTCAATGCTGGTTTTGAGATTATAAGAGATGTAGGTCAATCAAAAACCAATACCTACAGCCACACATCTCTGAACAAGCCCAATCTCGTTTAATCTTGGAAGCTAAGCAGGGCCGTACCTGGTTAGTACTTTGATGGGAGACCACCTGGGAATATCTGGTGCTGTAGGCCTTTTTTTTTTCTCTCTTGTTCCGGCTTCCTTCAATGCTGGTTTTGAGATGTATAAGAGATGTAGGTCAATAGGAAACCAATACCTACAGCTACTCCCCTCTGAACAAGCCCAATCTCATCTGATCTTGGAAGCTAAGCAGGGCTTGGCCTAGTTAGTACTTTTATGGGAGACCACCTGGGAATACAAGGTGCTGTAGGCCTTTTTTTTTTCTCTCTTGTTCCGGCTTCCTTCAATGCTGGTTTTGAGATGTATAAGAGATGTAGGTCAATAGGAAACCAATACCTACAGCCACTCCACCCTGAACAAGCCCAATCTCGTCTGATCTTGGAAGCTAAGCAGGGCCAGGCCTGGTTAGTAATTGGATGGGAGACCACCTGGGAATACCAGCTGCTGTAGGCCTTTTTTTTTTTATCTCTCTTTTTCCGGCTTCCTTCAATGC
>JAVHZZ010000003.1:76038717-76041217 GCA_036250195.1 Mixophyes australis
ATAAGAGATGTAGGTGAAAAGGAAACCAATACTTACAGCCACACCACCCTGAACAAGCCCAATCTCGTCTGATCTTGGACGCTAAGCAGAGCTGGGCCTGGTTAGTACTTGGATGGGAGACCACCTGGGAATACCAGGTGCTGTAGGCCTTTTTTTATTCTCTCTTGTTCCGGCTTCCTTCAATGCTGGTTTCTAGATGTATAAGAGATGTAGGTCAATGGGAAAACAATACCTACAGCCACACCACCCTGAACAAGCCCAATCTCATCTGATCTTGGAAGCTAAGCAGGGCCGGGTCTGGTTAGTACTTGGATGGGAGACAACCTGGGAATACCAGGTGCTATAGGCTTTTTTTTTTTTCTCTCTTGTTCCGGCTTCCTTCAATGCTTATTTTTAGATGTATAAGAGATGTAGGTCAATAGGAAAACAATACCTACAGCCACACCACCCTGAACAAGCCCAATCTCGTCTGATCTTGGAAGTTAAGCAGGGTTGGGCCTGGTTAGTACTTGGATGGTAGACCACCTGGAAATACCAGGTGCTGTAGGCTTTTTTTTTTCTCTCTTGTGCCGGCCTCCTTCAATGCTGGTTTTGAGATGTATAAGAGATGTAGGTGAAAAGGAAACCAATACCTACAGCCACACCACCCTGAACAAGCCCAATCTCGTCTGATCTTGGAAACTAAGCAGAGCCGGGCCTGGTTAGTACTTGGATGGGAGTCCACCTGGGAATACCAGGTGCTGTAGGCCTTTTTTTATTCTCTCTTGTTCCGGCTTCCTTCAATGCTGGTTTCTAGATATATAAGAGATGTAGGTCAATAGGAAAACAATACCTACAGCCACACCACCCTGAACAAGCCATATCTCATCTGATCTTGATAGCTAAGCAGGGCAGGGCCTGGTTAGTACTTGGATCGGAGACCACCTGGGAATACCAGTTGCTGTAGGCCTTTTTTTTTTCTCTCTTGTTCCGGCTTCCTTCAATGCTGGTTTTGAGATTATAAGAGATGTAGGTCAATAAGAAACCAATACCTACAGCCACACAACTCTGAACAAGCCCAATCTCGTTTGATCTTGGAAGCTAAGCAGGGCTGTACCTGGTTACTACTTTGATGGGAGACCACCTGGGAATACCAGCTGCTGTAGGCCTTTTTTTTTATCTCTCTTTTTCCGGCTTCCTTCAATGCTGGTTTTGAGATGTATAAGAGATGTAGGTCAATAGGAAACCAATACCTACAACCACTCCACCTTGAACAAGCACAATCTCGTCTGATCTTGAAAGATAAGCAGCTCCGGGCCTAGTTAGTACTTGAATGGGAGATCACCTGGGAATACTAGGTGCTGTAGGCCTTTTTTTTTTCCTCTCTTGTTCCGGCTTCCTTCAATGCTTATTTTGAGATGTATAAGTTATGTAGGTCATTAGGAAAACAACACTTACGGCCACACCACCCTGAATAAGCCCAATCTCGTCTGGTCTTGGAAGCTAAGCAGGGCCAGGCCTGGTAAGTACTTGGATGGGAGACCACCTGGGAATACCAGGTGCTGTAGGCTTTTTTTTTTTCTCTCTTGTTCCGGCTTCCTTCAATGCTGGTTTTGAGATGTATAAGAGATGTAGGTCAATCAGAAAACAATACCTACAGCCACACCACCCTGAACAAGCCCAATCTCGTATGATCTTGCAAACTAAGCAGGGCTGGGCCTGGTTAGTACTTGGATGGGAGACCACCTGGGAATACCAGGTGCTATAGGCTTTTTTTTTTCTCTCTTGTTCCGGCTTCCTTCAATGCTTGTTTTTAGATGTATAAGAGATGTAGGTCAATCAGAAAACAATACCTACAGCCACACCACCCTGAACAAGCCCAATCTCGTCTGATCTTTTAAACTAAGCAGGGCTGGGCCTGGTTAGTACTTGGATGGGAGACCACCTGAGAATACCAGGTGCTTTAGGCTTTCTTTTTTCTCTCTTGTTCCGGCCTCCTTCAATGCTGGTTTTGAGATGTATAAGAGATGTAGGTCAATAGGAAACCAATACCTACAGCCACACCACCCTGAACAAGCCCAATCTCGTCTGATCTTGGAAGCTAAGCAGAGCCGGGCCTGGTTAGTACTTGGATGGGAGACCACCTGGGAATACCAGGTGCTGTAGGCCTTTTTTTCTTCTCTCTTGTTCCGGCTTCCTTCAATGCTGGTTTTGAGATTATAAGAGATGTAGGTCATTAGGAAACCAATACTTACAGCCACACCACTCTGAACAAGCCCAATCTCATCTGATCTTGGAAGCTAAACAGGGCCAGGGCTGGTTAGTACTTGGATGGGAGACCACCTGGGAATACCAGGTGCTGTAGGCCTTTTTTTTTTCTCTCTTGTTCCGGCTTCCTTCAATGCTGGTTTTGAGATGTATAAGAGATGTAGTTCATTAGGAATCCAATACCTACAGCCACACCACCATGAACAAACCCAATCTCATCTGATCTTGGATGCTAAGCAGGGCTTGGCCTGGT
>JAVHZZ010000003.1:76061217-76068717 GCA_036250195.1 Mixophyes australis
GTACTTGGATGGGAGACCCCCTGGGAATACCAGGTGCTGTAGGCTTTTTTTTTTTTCTCTCTTGTTCCGGCTTCCTTCAATGCTGGTTTTTAGATGTATAAGAGATGTAGGTCAATAGGAAAACAATACCTACAGCCACACCACCCTGAACAAGTCCAATCTCGTCTGATCTTGGAAGCTAAGCAGGGCCGGGCCTGGTTAGTACTTGGATGGGAGACCACCTGGGAATACCAGGTGCTGTAGGCCTTTTTTTTTTATCTCTTGTTCCGGCTTCCTTCAATGCTGGTTTTGAGATTATAAGAGATATAGGTCAATAGGAAACCAGTACCTACAGCTACTCCACCTTGAACAAGCACAATCTCATCTGATCTTGAAAGATAAGCAGCGCCGGGCTTAGTTAGTACTTGAATGGGAGACCACCTGGGAATACCAGATGCTGTAGGCCTTTTTTTTTTCTCTCTTGTTCCGGCTTCCTTCAATGCTGATTTTGAGATGTATAAGTGATGTAGGTCATTAGAAAACCAATACCTACAGCCACAACACCCTGAACAAGCCCAATCTCATCTGATCTTGGAAGCTAAGCAGGGCTTGGCCTGGTTAGTTCTTGAATGGGAGACCACATGGGAATACAAGGTGCTGTAGGCCTTTTTTTTTTCTCTCTTGTTCCGGCTTCCTTCAATGCTGTTTTTGAGATGTATAAGAGATGTAGGTCAATAGAAAACCAATACATACAGTCACACCACCCTGAACAAGCCCAATCTCATCTGATCCTGGAAGCTAAGCAGGGTTGGGCCTGGTTAGTACTTGAATGGGAGACCACCTGGGAATACCAGGTGCTGTAGGCCTTTTTTTTTTTCTCTCTTGTTCTGGCTTCCTTCAATGCTAGTTTTGAGATGTATAAGAGATATAGGTCATTAGGAAACCAATATCTACAGGCACACCACCCTGAACAAGCCTAATCTCGTCTGATCTTGGAAGCTAAGCAATTGGGAATACCAGGTGCTGTAAGCCTTTTTTTTTTCTCTCTAGTTCTGGCTTCCTTCAATGCTGGTTTTAAGATATATAAGAGATGTAGGTCAGTAAGAAACCAATATCTACAGCCGCTCCACCCTGAACAAGCACACTCTCGTCTGATCTTGTAAGCTAAGCAGGGCCGGGCCTGGTTACTACTTGGATGGGAGACCACCTGGAAATACCAGGTGCTGTAGGCCTTTTTTTTTTTATCTCTTGATCCGGCTTCCTTTAATGCTGGTGTTGAGATGTATAAGAGATGTAGGTCAATAGGAAACCAATACCTACAGCCACACCACCCTGAACAAGCCTGATCTTGAAAGCTAAGCAGGTCCGGACCTGGTTAGTACTTTTTTTTTTCTCTCTTGTTCCGGCTTCCTTCAATGCTGGTTTTGAGATGTATAAGTGATGTAGGTCATTAGAAAACCAATACCTACAGCCACACCACCCTGAACAAGCCCAATCTTGTCTGATCTTGGAAGCTAAGCAGGGCCGGGCCTGGTTAGTACTTGGATGGGAGACCACCTGGGAATACCAGGTGCTGTAGGCCTTTTTTTTTTTATCTCTTGATCCGGCTTCCTTTAATGCTGGTGTTGAGATGTATAAGAGATGTAGGTCAATAGGAAACCAATACCTACAGCCACACCACCCTGAACAAGCCCAATCTTGTCTGATCTTGTAAGCTAAGCAGGGCCGGGCCTGGTTAGTACTTGGATGGGAGACCACCTGGGAATACTAGGTGCTGTAAGCCTATTCTTTTTCTCCTTTGTTCTGGCTTCCTTCAATGCTGGTTTTAAGATGTATAAGAGATGTAGGTCAATAGGAAACCAATACCTACAGCCACTCCACCTTGAACAACCACAATGTCATCTGATCTTGAAATATAAGCAGCACCAGGCCTAGTTGGTACTTGGATGGAAGACCACCTGGGAATACCAGGTGCTGTAGGCCTTTTTTTTCTCTCTTGTTCCGGCTTCCTTCAATGCTGGTTTTGAGATGTATAAGTGATGTAGGTCATTAGAAAACCAAAACCTACAGTCACAACACCCTGAACAAGCCCAATCTCGTCTGATCTTGGAAGCTAAGCAGGGCTGGGCATGGTTAGTACTTGGATGCGAGACCACCTGGGAATAGCAGGTGCTGTAGGCCTTTTTTTTTTCTCTCTTGTTCCGACTTCCTTCAATGCTGGTTTTGAGATGTATAAGAGATGTAGGTCAATAGGAAACCAATACCTACAGCCACACCACCCTGAACAAGCCCAATCTCATCTGATCTTGTAAGCTAAGCAGGGCCAGGCCTGGTTACTACATGGATGGGAGAGAACCTGGGAATACCAGGTGCTGTAGGCCTTTTTTTTTTCTCTCTTGTTCCGGCTTCATTCAATGCTGGTTTTGAGATTATAAGAGATGTAGGTCAATAGGAAACTAATACCTACACCTACTCCACCTTGAACAAGCACAATCTCGTCTGATCTTGAAAGATAAGCAGGGCCAGGCCTGGTTAGTACATGGATGGGAGAGAACCTGGGAATACCAGGTGCTGTAAGCCTATTTTTTTTCTCTCTTGTTCTGGCTTCCTTCAATGCTGGTTTTAAGATGTATAAGAGATGTAGATCAGTAAGAAACCAATACCTACAGCCACACCACCCTGAACAAGCCTAATCTCGTCTGATCTTGGAAGCTAAGCAATTGGGAATATCAGGTGCTGTAGGCCTTTTTTTTTTTCCCTCTTGTTCCGGCCTTCTTTAATGCTGGTTTTGAGATGTATAAGAGATTTAGGTCATTAGGAAACCAATATCTACAGCCACACCACCCTGAACAAGCCTAATCTCGTCTGATCTTGGAAGCTAAGCAATTGGGAATACCAGGTGCTGTAAGCCTTTTTTTTTTCTCTCTTGTTCCGGCTTCCTTCAATGCTGGTTTTAAGATGTATAAGAGATGTAGTTCATTAGGAATCCAATACCTACAGCCACACCACCCTGAACAAACCCAATCTCATCTGATCTTGGAAGCTAAGCAGGGCTTGGCCTGGTTAGTACTTGAATGGGAGACCACCTGGGAACACCAGGTGCTGTAGGCCTTTTTTTTTTCTCTCTTGTTCTGGCTTCCTTCAATGCTTGTTTTGAGATGTATAAGAAATGTAGGTCAGTAGGAAACCAATATCTACAGCCACACCACCCTAAACAAGCCTGATCTTGGAAGCTAAGCAACTGGGAATACCAGGTGCTGCAAGCCTTTTTTTTTTCTCTCTTGTTCTGGCTTCCTTCAATGCTGGTTTTAAGATATATAAAAGATGTAGGTCAGTAGGAAACCAATATCTACAGCCGCTCCACCCTGAACAAGCCCAATCTCGTCTGATCTTGTAAGCTAAGCAGGGCCGGGCCAGGTTACTACTTGGATGGGAGACCACCTGGGAATACCAGGTGCTGTAAGCCTATTTTGTTTCTCTCTTGTTCTGGCTTCCTTCAATGCTGGTTTTAAGATGTATAAGAGATGTAGGTCAGTAAGAAACCAAAACCTACAGCCACACCACCCTGAACAAGCCTAATCTCATCTGATCTTGGAAGCTAAGCAATTGGGAATACCAGGTGCTGTAGGCCTTTTTTTTTTTCCTCTTCTTCCGGCCTTCTTTAATGCTGGTTTTGAGATGTATAAGAGATTTAGGTCATTAGGAAACCTATATATACAGCCACTCCACCCTGAACAAGTCCAGTTTCATCTGATCTTGCAAGCTAAGCAGGGCTGGGCCTGGTTAGTACTTGGATGGGAGACCACCTGGGAATACCAGGTGCTGTAGACTTTTTTTTTTCTCTCTTGTTCTGGCTTCCTTCAATGCTGGTTTTGAGATGTATAAGATATGTAGGTCAATAGAAAACCAATACCTACAGCCACACCACCCTGAACAAGCCTAATCTCGTCTGATCTTGGAAGCTAAGCAATTGGGAATACCAGGTGCTGTAGGCCTTTTTTTTTTTCCTCTTCTTCCGGCCTTCTTTAATGCTGGTTTTGAGATGTATAAGAGATTTAGGTCATTAGGAAACCTATATATACAGCCACTCCACCCTGAACAAGTCCAGTTTCATCTGATCTTGCAAGCTAAGCAGGGCCGGGCCTGGTTAGTACTTGGATGGGAGACCACCTGGGAATACCAGGTGCTGTAGGCTTTTTTTTTTCTCTCTTGTTACGGCTTCCTTCAATGCTGGTTTTGAGATGTATAAGAGATGTAGGTCAATAGGAAATCAATACCTACAGCCACTCCACCTTGAACAACCACAATGTCATCTGATCTTGAAATATAAGCAGCACCGGGCCTAGTTGGTACTTGGATGGAAGACCACCTGGGAATACCAGGTGCTGTAGGCCTTTTTTTTCTCTCTTGTTCCGGCTTCCTTCAATGCTGGTTTTGAGATGTATAAGTGATGTAGGTCATTAGAAAACCAAAACCTACAGCCACAACACCCTGAACAAGCCCAATCTCGTCTGATCTTGGAAGCTAAGCAGGGCCGGGCATGGTTAGTATTTGGATGCGAGACCACCTGGGAATAGCAGGTGCTGTAGGCCTTTTTTTTTTCTCTCTTGTTCCGACTTCCTTCAATGCTGGTTTTGAGATGTATAAGAGATGTAGGTCAATAGGAAACCAATACCTACAGCCACACCACCCTGAACAAGCCTGATCTTGAAAGCTAAGCAGGTCCGGACCTGATTAGTACTTTTTTTTTTCTCTCTTGTTCCGGCTTCCTTCAATGCTGGTTTTGAGATGTATAAGTGATGTAGGTCATTAGAAAACCAATACCTACAGCCACACCACCCTGAACAAGCCCAATCTTGTCTGATCTTGGAAGCTAAGCAGGGCCGGGCCTGGTTAGTACTTGGATGGGAGACCACCTGGGAATACGAGGTGCTGTAGGCCTTTTTTTTTTTATCTCTTGTTCCGGCTTCCTTTAATGCTGGTGTTGAGATGTATAAGAGATGTAGGTCAATTGGAAACCAATACCTACAGCCACTCCACCTTGAACAAGCACAATCTCGTCTGATCTTGAAATATAAGCAGCGCCAGGCTTAGTTGGTACTTGGATGGGAGACCACCTGGGAATACCAGGTGCTGTAGGTCTTTTTTTTTTCTCTCTTGTTCCGGCTTCCTTCAATGCTGGTTTTGAGATGTATAAGTGATGTAGGTCATTAAGAAACCAAAACCTACAGCCACAACACCCTGAACAAGCCCAATCTCGTCTGATCTTGGAAGCTAAGCAATTGGGAATACCAAGTGCTGTAGGCCTTTACTTTTTTCCTCTTGTTCTGGCTTCCTTCAATGCTGGTTTTAAGATATATAAGAGATGTAGGTCAGTAGGAAACCAATATCTACAGCCGCTCCACCCTGAACAAGCCCAATCACATCTGATCTTGGAAGCTAAGCAATTGGGAATACCAGGTGCTGTAAGCCTTTTTTTTTTCTCTCTTGTTCTGGCTTCCTTCAATGCTGGTTTTAAGATATATAAGAGATGTAGGTCAGTAGGAAACCAATATCTACAGCCGCTCCACCCTGAACAAGCCCAATCACATCTGATCTTGTAAGCTAAGCAGGGCCGGGCCTGGTTACTACTTGGATGGGAGACAACCTGGGAATACCAGGTGCTGTAAGCCTATTTTTTTTCTCTCTTGTTCTGGCTTCCTTCAATGCTGGTTTTAAGATGTATAAGAGATGTAGGTCAGTAGGAAACCAATATCTACAGCCGCTCCACCCTGAACAAGCCCAATCTCATCTGATCTTGTAAGCTAAGCAGGGCCAGGCCTGGTTACTACATGGATGGGAGAGAACCTGGGAATACCAGGTGCTGTAGGCCTTTTTTTTTTCTCTCTTGTTCCGGCTTCATTCAATGCTGGTTTTGAGATTATAAGAGATGTAGGTCAATAGGAAACTAATACCTACACCTACTCCACCTTGAACAAGCACAATCTCATCTGATCTTGAAAGATAAGCAGGGCCAGGCCTGGTTAGTACATGGATGGGAGAGAACCTGGGAATACCAGGTGCTGTAAGCCTATTTTTTTTCTCTCTTGTTCTGGCTTCCTTCAATGCTGGTTTTAAGATGTATAAGATATGTAGATCAGTAAGAAACCAATACCTACAGCCACACCACCCTGAACAAGCCTAATCTCGTCTGATCTTGGAAGCTAAGCAATTGGGAATATCAGGTGCTGTAGGCCTTTTTTTTTCCTCTTGTTCCGGCCTTCTTTAATGCTGGTTTTGAGATGTATAAGAGATTTAGGTCATTAGGAAACCAATATCTACAGCCACACCACCCTGAACAAGCCTAATCTCGTCTGATCTTGGAAGCTAAGCAATTGGGAATACCAGGTGCTGTAAGCCTTTTTTTTTTCTCTCTTGTTCCGGCTTCCTTCAATGCTGGTTTTAAGATGTATAAGAGATGTAGTTCATTATGAATCCAATACCTACAGTCACACCACCCTGAACAAACCCAATCTCATCTGATCTTGGAAGCTAAGCAGGGCTTGGCCTGGTTAGTACTTGAATGGGAGACCACCTGGGAACACCAGGTGCTGTAGGCCTTTTTTTTTTCTCTCTTGTTCTGGCTTCCTTCAATGCTTGTTTTGAGATGTATAAGAGATGTAGGTCAGTAGGAAACCAATATCTACAGCCACACCACCCTGAACAAGCCTGATCTTGGAAGCTAAGCAACTGGGAATACCAGGTGCTGTAAGCCTTTTTTTTTTCTCTCTTGTTCTGGCTTCCTTCAATGCTGGTTTTAAGATATATAAAAGATGTAGGTCAGTAGGAAACCAATATCTACAGCTGCTCCACCCTGAACAAGCCCAATCTCGTCTGATCTTGTAAGCTAAGCAGGGCCGGGCCAGGTTACTACTTGGATGGGAGACCACCTGGGAATACCAGGTGCTGTAAGCCTATTTTGTTTCTCTCTTGTTCTGGCTTCCTTCAATGCTGGTTTTAAGATGTATAAGAGATGTAGGTCAGTAAGAAACCAATACCTACAGCCACACCACCCTGAACAAGCCTAATCTCGTCTGATCTTGGAAGCTAAGCAATTGGGAATACCAGGTGCTGTAGGCCTTTTTTTTTTTCCTCTTGTTCCGGCCTTCTTTAATGCTGGTTTTGAGATGTATAAGAGATTTAGGTCATTAGGAAACCTTTATATACAGCCACTCCACCCTGAACAAGTCCAATTTCATCTGATCTTGCAAGCTAAGCAGGGCTGGGCCTGGTTAGTACTTGGATGGGAGACCACCTGGGAATACCAGGTGCTGTAGACTTTTTTTTTTCTCTCTTGTTCTGGCTTCCTTCAATGCTGGTTTTGAGATGTATAAGATATGTAGGTCAATAGAAAACCAATACCTACAGCCACACCACCCTGAACAAGCCTAATCTCGTCTGATCTTGGAAGCTAAGCAACGCCCGGCCTGGTTAGTACTTGGATGGGAGACCACCTGGGAATACCAGGTGCTGTAGGCCTTT
>JAVHZZ010000003.1:76081217-76086217 GCA_036250195.1 Mixophyes australis
CAGCGCCGGGCCTAGTTAGTACTTGAATGGGAGACCACCTGGGAATACCAGATGCTGTAGGCCTTTTTTTTTTCCTCTCTTGTTCCGGCTTCCTTCAATGCTGATTTTGAGATGTATAAGTGATGTAGGTCATTAGGAAACCAATACCTACAGCCACACCACTCTGCACAAGCCCAATCTCGTCTGATCTTGGAAGCTAAGCAATTGGGAATACCAGGTGCTGTAAGCCTTTTTTTTTTCTCTCTTGTTCTGGCTTCCTCCAATGCTGGTTTTAAGATATATAAGAGATGTAGGTCATTAAGAAACCAGTACCTACAGCCACACCACCCTGAACAAGCCTAATCTCGTCTGATCTTGGAAGCTAAGCAATTGGGAATACCAGCTGCTGTAGGCCTTTTTTTTTTTCCTCTTGTTCCGGCCTTCTTTAATGCTGGTTTTGAGATGTATAAGAGATTTAGGTCATTAGGAAACCTATATATACAGCCAGTCCACCCTGAACAAGTCTAATATCATCTGATCTTGGAAGCTAAGCAGCGCTGGGCCTGGTTCGTACTTGGATGGGAGACCAACTGGGAATATCAGGTGCTGTAGACTTTTTTTTTTCTCTCTTGTTCTGGCTTCCTTCAATGCTGGTTTTGAGATGTATAAGAGATGTAGGTCAATATGAAACCAATACCTACAGCCACACCACCCTGAACAAGCCCAATCTCGTCTGATCTTGGAAGCTAAGCAGGGCTGGGCCTGGTTAGTACTTGGATGGGAGACCACCTGGGAATACCAGGTGCTGTATGCCTTTTTTTTTATCTCTCTTGTTCCGGCTTACTTCAATGCTGGTTTTGAGATGTATAAGAGATGTAGGTCAATAGGAAACTAATACCTACAGCCACTCCACCTTGAACAAGCACAATCTCGTCTGATCATGAAAGATAAGCAGCGCCAGGCCTAGTTAGTACATGGATGGAAGACCACCTGGGAATACCAGATGCTGTAGGCTTTTTTTTTCTCTCTTGTTCCGGCTTCCTTCAATGCTGGTTTTGAGATGTATAAGTGATGTAGGTCATTAGAAAACCAAAACCTACTGCCACAACACCCTGAACAAGCCCAATCTCGTCTGATCTTGGAAAATAAGCAGGGCCGGGCCTGGTTAGTACTTGGATGAGAGACCATCTGGGAATACCAGGTGCTATAGGCCTTTTTTTTTTCTCTCTTGTTCCGACTTCCTTCAATGCTGGTTTTGAGATGTATAAGAGATATAGGTCATTAGGAAACCAATATCTACAGTCACACCACCCTGAACAAGCCCAATCTCATTTGATCCTGGAAGCTAAGCAGGGTTGGGCCTGGTTAGTACTTGAATGGGAGACCACCTGGGAATACCAGGTGCTGTAGGCCTTTTTTTTTTCTCTCTTGTTCTGGCTTCCTTCAATGCTAGTTTTGAGATGTATAAGAGATATAGGTCATTAGGAAACCAATATCTACAGGCACACCACCCTGAACAAGCCTAATCTCGTCTGATCTTGGAAGCTAAGCAATTGGGAATACCAGGTGCTGTAAGCCTTTTTTTTTTCTCTCTAGTTCTGGCTTCCTTCAATGCTGGTTTTAAGATATATAAGAGATGTAGGTCAGTAGGAAACCAATATCTACAGCTGCTCCACCCTGAACAAGCACACTCTTGTCTGATCTTGTAAGCTAAGCAGGGCCGGGCCTGGTTACTACTTGGATGGGAGACCACCTGGAAATACCAGGTGCTGTAGGCCTTTTTTTTCTCTCTTGTTCCGGCTTCCTTCAATGCTGGTTTTGAGATGTATAAGTGATGTAGGTCATTAGAAAACCAAAGCCTACAGCCACAACACCCTGAACAAGCCCAATCTCATCTGATCTTGGAAGCTAAGCAGGGCCGGGCCTGGTTAGTACTTGGATGCGAGACCACCTGGGAATACCAGGTGCTGTAGGCCTTTTTTTTTTCTCTCTTGTTCCGACTTCCTTCAATGCTGGTTTTGAGATGTATAAGAGATGTAGGTCAATAGGAAACAAATACCTACAGCCACACCACCCTGAACAAGCCTGATCTTGAAAGCTAAGCAGGTCCGGGCCTGGTTAGTACTTTTTTTTTTCTCTCTTGTTCCGGCTTCCTTCAATGCTGGTTTTGAGATGTATAAGTGATGTAGGTCATTAGAAAACCAATACCTACAGCCACACCACCCTGAACAAGCCCAATCTCGTCTGATCTTGGAAGCTAAGCAGGGCTGGGCCTGGTTAGTACTTGGATGGGTGACCACCTGGGAATACAAGGTGCTGTAGGCCTTTTTTTTCTCTCTCTTGTTCTGGCGTCCTTCAATGCTGGTTTTGAGATGTATAAGAGATGTAGGTCATTAGGAAACCAATACTTAAAGCCACACCACCCTGAACAAGCCCAATCTCGTCTGATCTTGGAAGCTAAGCAGGGCCAGGCCTGGTTAGTACTTGGATGGGAGACCACCTGGGAATACAAGGTGCTGTAGGCCTTTTTTTTTTATCTCTTGTTCCGGCTTCCTTTAATGCTGGTGTTGAGATGTATAAGAGATGTAGGTCAATTGGAAACCAATACCTACAGCCACTCCACCTTGAACAAGCACAATCTCGTCTGATCTTGAAATATAAGCAGCGCCGGGCCTAGTTGGTACTTGGATGGGAGACCACCTGGGAATACCAGGTGCTGTAGGCCTTTTTTTTTTCTCTCTTGTTCCGGCTTCCTTCAATGCTGGTTTTGAGATGTATAAGTGATGTAGGTCATTAAGAAACCAAAACCTACAGCCACAACACCCTGAACAAGCCCAATCTCGTCTGATCTTGGAAGCTAAGCAGGGCTGGGCCTGGTTAGTACTTGGATGCGAGACCACCTGGGAATACCAGGTGCTGTAGGCCTTTTTTTTTTTCTCTCTTGTTCCGACTTCCTTCAATGCTGGTTTTAAGATGTATAAGAGATGTAGGTCAATAGGAAACCCATACCTACAGCCACACCACCCTGAACAAGCCCAAACTCGTCTGATTTTGAAAGCTAAGCAGGGCCAGGCCTGGTTAGTCCTTTTTTTTTTCTCTCTTTTTCCGGCTTCCGTCAATGCTGGTTTTGAAATGTATAAGTGATATAGGAAATTAGGAAGCCAATACCTTCAGCCACACCACCCTGAAGAAGCCCAATCTCATCTGTTCTTGGAAGCTAAGCAGAGCCAGGCCTGGTTAGTACTTGGATGGGAGACCACCTGGGAATACCAGGTGCTGGAGGCCGTTTTTTTTTCTCTCTTGTTCCGGCTTCCTTCAATGCTGGTTTTGAGATGTATAAGAGATGTAGTTCATTAGGAATCCAATACCTACAGCCACACCACCCTGAACAAGCCCAATCTCATCTGATCTTGGAAGCTAAGCAGGGCTTGGCCTGGTTAGTACTTGGATGGGAGACCACCTGGGAATACCAGGTGCTGTAGGCCTTTTTTTTTTCTCTCTTGTTCTGGCTTCCTTCAATGCTGGTGTTGAGATGTATAAGAGATGTAGGTCAGTAGGAAACCAATACCTACAGCCACTTCACCTTGAACAACCACAATGTCGTCTGATCTTGAAATATAAGCAGCGCCAGGCCTAGTTGGTACTTGGATGGGAGACCAACTGGGAATACCAGATGCTGTAGGCCTTTTTTTTTTCCTCTCTTGTTCCGACTTCCTTCAATGCTGGTTTTGAGATGTATAAGAGATGTAGGTCAATAGGCAACCAGTTACCTACAGCCACACCACCCTGAACAAGCCCAATCTCGTCTGATCTTGAAAGCTAAGCAGGTCCGGGCCTGGTTAGTACTTTTTTTTTTCCCTCTTGTTCTGGCTTCCTTCAATGCTGGTTTTGAGATGTATAAGAGATGTAGGTCAGTAGGAAACCAATATCTACAGCAACACCACCCTGAACAAGCCTAATCTCGTCTGATCTTGGAAGCTAAGCAATTGGGAATACCAGGTGCTGTAAGCCTTTTTTTTTTCTCTCTTGTTCTGGCTTCCTTCAATGCTGGTTTTAAGATATATAAGAGATGTAGGTCAATAAGAAACCAATATCTACAGCCACTCCACCCTGAACAAGCACAATCTCGTCTGATCTTGTAAGCTAAGCAGGGCTGGGCCTGGTTACTACTTGGATGG
This sequence comes from Mixophyes australis, assembly GCA_036250195.1. NCBI lineage: Eukaryota > Metazoa > Chordata > Amphibia > Anura > Limnodynastidae > Mixophyes > Mixophyes australis. The sequence continues at coordinate 76,085,375 of JAVHZZ010000003.1, forward strand.
GAGACCACCTGGGAATACCAGGTGCTGTAAGCCTTTTTTTTTTCCTCTTGTTCCGGCCTTCTTTAATGCTGGTTTTGAGATGTATAAGAGATTTAGGTCATTAGGAAACCAATATCTACAGCCACACCACCCTGAACAAGCCTAATCTCGTCTGATCTTGGAAGCTAAGCAATTGGGAATACCAGGTGCTGTAGGCCTTTTTTTTTTTCCTCTTGTTCCGGCCTTCTTTAATGCTGGTTTTGAGATGTATAAGAGATTTAGGTCATTAGAAAACCTATATATACAGCCAGTCCACCCTGAACAAGTCCAATATCCTCTGATCTTGGAAGCTAAGCAGGGCTGGGCCTGGTTAGTACTTGGATGGGAGACCACCTGGGAATACCAGGTGTTATAGGCTTTTTTTTTCTCTCTCTTGTTCTGGCGTCCTTCAATGCTGGTTTTGAGATGTATAAGAGATGTAGGCCAATATAAAAACCAATACCTACAGCCACACCACCCTGAACAAGCCTGATCTTGGAAGCTAAGCGGGGCTGGGCCTGGTTAGTACTTGGATGGGAGACCACCTGGGAATACCAGGTGCTATATGCTTTTTTTTTCTCTCTCTTGTTCTGGCGTCCTTCAATGCTGGTTTTGAGATGTATAAGAGATGTAGGTCATTAGTAAACCAATATTTACAGCCACACCACCCTGAACAAGCCCAATCTCATCTGATCTTGGAAGCTAAGCAGGGCCGGGCCTGGTTAGTACTTGGATGGGAGACCACCTGGGAATACCAGGTGCTGTGGGCCTTTTTTTTTCCTCTCTTGTTCTGGCTTCCTTCAATGCTGGTGTTGAGATGTATAA